>LOEQ01012424.1:0-12850 GCA_001685075.1 Bramus lutescens
AGGGAGGCAGAGACAGGTGGATCTCTGTGAGTTCAAGGCCAGCCTGGTCTACAGAGCTAGTTCCAGGACAGGCTCCAGAGCTGCAGAGAAACCCTGTCTCGAAAAACCAAAAATTAAAAAAATAATCTTTGTGCTTTGACAGTGCCTGTTCTATAGAGTGCTTTCTGGCTGCTTTTCCTTGTTCTCTGATCTCTTCCTATCCCTTACCCAGACCCTTGCCCAGATTTGTGACTTTGGTTTTGTTTTATAAAGTATAACCAGGATTATCTGTGTGACCGTTGGATTGCAATTACCCACTGGAGCCTGTAAGGGTCACCAGTGGGCACAGTGGAACATGCACCACCTTGGATAGACATTTACTATGTTTGCCCTGATTCTAGTTTGTTAATGTTTGCTCTGCCAGTGTGTGTGTGTGTGTGTGTGTCATAACACACTCTTAGTTTTAGATATTTTATTTCTGTGTGTTAGAATCTTAGGAGTGGGGTTTCTTTTAATTACTTATTTATTTTTACTTTATGTGCACTGGTGTTTAGCCTGCATGTGTGTCTGTGTGAGGGTGTTGGATCCCCTGGAGGCTGAGTTACAAGCAGTTGTGAGCTGACATTGCAGGTGCTGGGAACTGAGCTCAGGTCCTCTGGAAGAGCAGTCGGTGCTCTTAACTGCTGAGCCATCTCTCCAGCTCCCTTAATGGAAAATTTTGATTAATTGAATTTTCATATTAACTTTGAGAGAACTGTCGTGCTTGTGTTAGTGTTCCTATCTAAGTTATGTCTTTGTCTTGGCCCCTTTCGCTCGTATTTCAATTCTTCAGTAACATTTTGTGATTTTTCTTCATGTGATCATTTGCCTTTGTATTAAATTTGCTCTTAAGTATGTTAGGGAATTTTGTATATTTTATTTCATATAAAATAGCCACTCATTTGCATGAAAATATACCTATTTTAACTATAACTTTCATTTCTGTTCTTGTGTGCATATTGCTACCTTAGGAAAAAGCTATAATTTTAAGAAAACCTGATTCTCAGTTCCTATAGCCAATCATTCATCTTCTTATTCATCCTCTCCCAACCTTTTCCTGATATGCATGCATTGCCAGGCGTGGCTTTTTCTGAGTAAAGTCCTCTCTTGGTTCTCTTGGATACACATTGTCCTTAAAGGATATGAAAGGATACATCTGGAGACCATGAAGTGTTTACCTGTGATGCCAGCACTCGGGCAGCTGAGGCAAGAGGATCTCTATTGAATGTTCATAGAAAGTGGGAACACGGAGGGTTAATCATGAATCGTACCAAAGCCCTGTGAAGGCTTCTTGGCTTAGCATAAAAGTTAATTTCCAGACGTTATTAACATGGTGAGTGAAGATGAAGATCAGCGGGAAGAGCTGAAGAGCATTGTTGGGGAGCAGTTAAGTCGTGGAGAGTCTTCTGCCTGAGACGTCCTCTGTCTCCACCTGCCCGGGCTTGGGTCCACAGGGTCACTTGACTACAGCGACTTTGTTTAAGATGTCACTGCGAATTAAGGCTTCTCCATCACACCCCTCACAGCTGCCTTGTAAGACCATTCTCGCTGTGCCAGGCATGTTCTAAGGCAGCTTTCCAAAGGTTAGTGATTTCACCTCATGTCTGTGCCAATGAAAATAACCACCCCGCCCATGACTTGATTTTTACATCCAGTTTTATTAAGAGAATGTATCAGAGTTCGTGGAAGACTTAATCCCCAGTGCACATCAGGACATCACAGTGGCCTTGCTACCACCTTTTTGTTCTAAAGGGGAATGCTTCACCTTTGAAGAAAATCAACTTAACATGTTACCTGTTGACAGTGAGTTTCTAATAACCTTGTTCCTGCAATTGGCTCTTTATGGCTGGAAACACTATTAACATGAGAAGCCAAGTTCTACTTTGGGGACTTAGATGCTAGATAACAGATTAACAGGTCTAGCAAGCAAACAGTCTCTTCATTCATTGAAAGTTAGTAATAATTTCTAAATGTTTTATGTTTTAGACATATCAGAATTCTTTCTTTTCCTGCACAGGATTGTGTGGGGGTCAAGAAAGGAAAGTAGTGTCCGAGCAAGAATATGAGCAGTGTTCAGTGCTAAAGTTTTGTGTGCCTTTATTTTTAATTCTTTTGTTTTTAAATTTGTGTGAATTCCTGTATGTGTATTATGTGCATACCTGGTTGCCCAAGGATGACAGACGAGGGCATCAGAAATCCTGGAACTGGAGTTACAGATTGTTGTGAGGTGCCATGTGGGTGCTGGGAACCAAACCTAGGTCTTATGCAAGAGCAGAAGTTAAGCCATCTCTTTAGTTTCTGCTTTATTATTATTATTATTAATTATTATTATTCTGAAGCTCAGAAAAGCTGAGCATGTGGGTCCCAAGTTATTCAGGTAGGAAGTCGCAGAGAGCCTGCAGGGCAGATAACGAAGACTTTTCTGTTGGATTCTCCGTTTAGTTCTCCTGACACACCTCTCTCTTGTTGAGTCCTCCCAGCAGCTCTCCTGAGTGAAATGTCTTTGGTGGTACATCCGAACCTTGGTGCCACGGAGACTTCCAAAGTGGGCTTTGCTGGCATGTGCCACGGTGTCCCTGGGACCGTATGTCTGCCTGTGTGTTTTGTTGTTGAGTGTTTTTGTCCTTCCATGCCACTGTGGGATGGTCTGATACTGTGATCCTCTGGTGCCTTCCCCCGGTTGGTCTCCAGCTCCTCCTCCTCGCATTCCCTGTAGAGGTAAAACTGGTTTTTGCACATTAGCACCGGTATTCTTTTCTTAAGATTCTTTGATTCTAGTGACAGAGTCCGATTTGAGCCTCAGAGTGGAGCTGGTATCTGGAGCCTCGAGTTCACGAAGACTTCGGTGGGAGCCAAGCAGTTGACTCAGCAGCATTAAAGAAGGAGCTAAGATTGTGTTATGGTGTATTAATGAGAATGTATTGTCTAGATTGGGGGGTAATGGCTGTTTGGACTTCATTACATCATATTGGAATCTTCTGCTAGAGTGGTGGTTTACTTTGATGATAAAAAGCCAGGGGAGGTGGCCAGCATCATGGCTGCTTTAAAGCCTTTAAGGACTAGTTGGAATAGAGGACATTTAGCCCAGAGAAGGAACAACTTGGGGGGTATACTTGCTGTCTCTACGTAGTTATTTGATTAATAACTTTATTAATGTTGTTATTGGATAACAATAAAATACATATCTGTTGAGCAAGCACTCTCTTCCAGGGAGGTCAGTGCTCTGTGCTATTTATTCTGCCCAAAGGGCCCCCTCCCCATCCCTTTCCCTCCCTCCCCGTTCCTTCCCCCTCCCTCCTCCTCCCTTCCTCTCCCTCTTCCCCCTCTCATCTTTAGGTCTCAGGAAACTGAGATCCAGAATTAGGAATTGACCCACCAGCGGTGGCACTGGGCCAGAGCCAAAGGCTTATGATTTCATTTTCTTTCCTTCTTCCTCCACTGCGCTCACATTTGTAGATTTTTTTTTGAGTTCCTTCTGAAGGAATACAACTTGGAAGCCAAAAGTTACAGCAGAGGTATGTGTCCCTGAGAGCTAGTCTTATGCCTGCATATACTGATGCTTGAGGTGTACCAGATCCTGCCTTTGGAAGACAAAATAGCAAGTTCCGTCTTCACAGAGGTTACATTCCAGTGGGAAATTAAGAACCGAGCAAACAACTTTGGGGTATTTTTTATTTTTCCCCTGGTGGGCAGTGATGAGAAGCAAAACGCGGACAGAGGGTGATGTATACAGAAGATGGTTGGGTGAGGTGTTTCAGGTCACAGAATACTGCACCGAGAAAAAAACTATTTGAACAAAAAAGACTTAAGAAAGATAAGGCAGAAACCCAGTGGGCATCTGGAGGAAGATCATTCCAGAGAGGAGAGATCACAGGTATCAAAGCCCCTGGGGTGGGAAGGAGTTTGGTTTGTTTCAAAAACAACTCCAGCCGGGAGGTAAGGCTTACTTGAATACAATGAGCAGAGTTGGCAAAGACCATATTTTCCATGGGGTTTTAGGTTCCCTAACCCCCATGCACAATATGAAGCTTGTTCAAGAACCCTTGAGTAAAAGAATAGTATGATTTGTATTACTTAAAGAATATGATATCTGACCTGGGGGTGTAGCTCAATGGTAGTGCCTGTAGTGACATATTTGAGGCCCTGGGTTTGATCCCAATACCACAAAATAAAACATGGACAAGATAAGAAAAGGCAAATGACTGTGGCCCAGTGAGTCGGCGAGTGGTGGCACAGAAGAGAGGTCACTGAAGACACGCTGGAGTAACCTCTGCAGGAGATGAGGGTGTCTCAGAGGCAGTCGGGGTAAATGAAGAAAGCGGTCAGATGCCAACACGTTTTTCAAGGCAGCTAACTAGACTTACAGGCTAGATGGAGGTATATGGCAGAGAAATGGACTAAAGGAAAAGTATTTGCCCTGAGTAACCAGGTGGGTTGTGGTGTTAATGACAAAAACAAATGCTTCAAGATGCCTTGGTGGAATAGGCATTACAAGAAATAGTGTGTTCATAATACACTAGGTGGCGATACCAATGAGGCTGTTTTAATATAGATATAATTATATGTGTAACATATACATGTTATTATATATAAATATATACATACTATATATTTTATGTAATATATAACATTCACATATGCGATATATGTATATATTTAATATATAATATACAACATGTACTGTAATATATAACATGTATATATTTGTGTATGATATATACTATATAATATGTATTACATATAAAAATGTAATATATATTTGATCTCAAAAACCAGTTGATGCACAATAAATAAGTTAGGCCATGAGTGTATTAATGTAGCTAGCCTAAACCACTCCCTGGGAAATGAATATTTATTAATTATCTTAGGGCCAAGAAAGTAAGTCAGAGGTTGCTCTGAAGCAGCTGCTGGTGATGTGACCAATGCCATTCTCCATGCCCCAAAGAGAAAACTGCCCTGCATAAACTCACGCCTGAGGGGCCAGCCAGTTGGAGGACCTCCGCCAAAGCCCCCAGGTTCTGTTTGAGGGATCCTCACATTTAACAGAAAAGCTGAGCTGATGAGGTTGGGGGAATCTAGAACCGCGTGTTCCTAAAGCATCAGTAAACTGTTTTGAAGCGAGTGACCAACTGAATGCAGGTTGCTGATTGGATAAAATGAAGCATGTGACCAACTGAATACAGGTTGCTGATTGGTTAGAATGAACCGTGACAAACTGAATCTGGTTGCTGATTGGATAATGAGGACTGAGAGCATAAGGCTGACTGTAGCACCTCGGAGTGTACTGGTGACCTAGGACAGTTTCAGTGTCCTGACCTGAGCGAGCAAGAACCTGGAGAGCCTGAAGAATCCTTCTGTCTAAAGGACCCTGGAAGTGGTGCTGGTCCTGGTGAAAGAGGGGATGGGGTGCTTTCTGCTCGCCGTATTCATTTCCCAGAGAAGATGTCTAGACTGCAGAGACACAAGAGTCACACAACCTCAGCTGGGGTGGTGGCTTGGTCTCAGGAAGGGGCTGGGCGTGTGCTGACACAGTAAGGAGCAGCCAATATGGGAACAGTGATAGAATCCTTTGTCACGTCTGGTGATGGGGGAAGGAATGCCATCTGGCAGGTGGAAGAAATGTAAACATTTGAGGACGGGAGCAGATAGGGAGCTAGCTGTCTGGGATTGTAGAATGGCTGGACC
The DNA here is from genome assembly GCA_001685075.1 of Bramus lutescens. Taxonomy (NCBI): domain Eukaryota; kingdom Metazoa; phylum Chordata; class Mammalia; order Rodentia; family Cricetidae; genus Bramus; species Bramus lutescens. The sequence continues at coordinate 5,704 of LOEQ01012424.1, forward strand.
AAACATTTCCCAGTTTTACCCTCTGGTGGCTTCGGTTGGGGACCAGGATAAGAAGCTCCTGTGCCTTGTCCCTACAAGTCTCCAAATCAACAGACCTGTGGTAGAGCCTCAGGGTTTGCATTTCTAACTCTGTGATCAGGATGGCCCAAGGGAACATGCTTGGGCCGGCCATGAATGTAGGGAGCCATCATTCAGTGTGTTGGCTGTATTCTTCCTGTGGTATTTAACTACTTGGGTCCAGAGAATTGATATCTTGCTGGCATGAGTTCAGGGGCCAGAAGAACAGGCTGAAGACATGGTTTATGACTGAGCTGAACGAGAGAAAAGTGAGGACAATAAAGGAGCAATTTTGGGACTGATGGATGGTGACAAGATGGTGGATCCGGAATACTGCAGGTGTCTGGGAATGTGAAGACCAGAGGTTGAGATGAATGACATTGAGGCTGGAGGTCTTTTGATTAAAATATGAAAATAAATGGATGAACTACTGTACTGCATGGAGGGATGGGAGAGAACATCAGGAGTAATGGCAGGTATCGAGGGAGAGCCGGGTGCTGAATCGGAACTGGAGGACTGTCAGTATTAGCAGCAAGCAAGGAAACTGGTGTGGTCAAATATTATGCTCTTTGACAACCCTGAGGGCTTTGAGGGAGCGGAGGAAGCCAGTAGTCTGGTAAATGGCAGAGATGTGAGGAAGCCACCTCCATCTCCGAGCTTTTATCCCATCATCCAATTATCCCCCCNTTATCCCATCATCCAATTATCCCCCCCCCCAAGGATTAGTGTCCAGTAATCTAGAAAAAGAATACTGGTAGGTTATGTGAAATTCTTTGTCATTAGCAACATTGTTTCATTAGGTTCCTGTTATGTGAAATTCCTTGTCATTAGCAACATTGTTTCATTAGGTTGGTTCCTGCCATCAGTCTTTCCATTTTGTTCCAGGAAGCTCTCCCCAATCAAAAGAGCAGAGAGCCCTGCTTCATGAGGACCCACCCCAGGGCACATTCGGCCAGTGGGACTCTGGAAGGAGTCTGAGTAAATAGGTGGGCTTAAGCCTCATGACGCCTCCTCCTTTGCCCTATATTTAACTCTTGATCTCAGCTTGCTCTATTACTTTGGGCTTTATCCTGTTGAGGAAGAGGAAGGAGGGGAAGCATCACTTTGCAAGTGGTGTGTTAGTCTTTCTGTTTCCATGACAAAATACAAGTAGACAAAAGACAAGTAGCCAGAGGGAGAAAAATGTATTTTGGTTTCTAGTTCCAGCTGTAGCCACTGTGTACAGCATCACTGGGGGCCTGCGGGAGGGCACATCATGATGTGGGAGCTGTCGAAGAAGCTTTTCACCTTACCCTGGCTGGAAGAGGAGGTTGTAGGGGAGGCAGCTTTCATTATCTCTACCTGAAGCCTGTGGCATAGTGACATCCACGTTTAGGGTGTGTACCCCCTCACTTAATCCTTCCTGGAAATGCCTTCCTCCCGGGACACCCAGGTTTGCTTTACTAATCCCGTAGGAGCGTCTAAACTGAATCAAGCTGACAGGATGATCTCAGGTTCTCCCCTTGTCAAGGTACATCCCAAACGTCTCCTTAAATCATAAGTGTTCTGCCTCCAAGTGACTCATACCCATATCTTAGCACAAAAGACATCAGTTTATCTCCAAAGGCCCTATATTTTTAATAGCTTCTGCATTGTTCAGAAGTTCTGAGTTCAAAGTTTCCTCGTGACTCGTGATCATGATTAGCTATGATGTGTTGTGACATAAGAAGACAAGTCACATGCACCTAGGATATAGTGGCATGATGTATGTGTTCCCATCCTGGAATGGAAGGATAGGAAAACAGTAAGACAAGGCAGGATTGGACCAAAGCAAGGCGGATAGCCAGCCAGCACGGCAGTCAGTGAATCCTGCAGCTTCATGATGTGATAGGAAGTCCCAAAGGCTTGCAGTGCTCAAGGCCATGCTCTTAAAATGGCTTTACCATTACCTGCAGCCTTCCTCAGCTAATATTCTGTGTCCCTCTCATCTCTGATTTCTTAGTGTCCCCATTGTGTCTTCAGTTTCACTCCTACAGCTTCACACATCACCCCCTGGGGACTCCTCACCCCACCACATTCCGTCTGATCTCCTAGGTCTTCCTCTGAAGTCTAGAAGCAAGCCTCTCTGAGCTTCTTAACCTCTTACTCTATATGGATACATGGAGAGGTATGTTATGATGAAATCTGCGTTGGTTGCCAGTTTGAAGAGTAGCCTAGACCCCTTTCACCATGGCTGCATCAGTGCCTGGGTGGCTGGACACAGCCATTTCTAGATGGCTAGCTGGCCTCATGACAGCATCAGTCTATTCAAAGTGAAGCTGTTTTAGTTTTTGGTTATGGGGATTAAAGCTAGGGCCTCGCATATGCTAAGTGCTCCTAGCCTTCAGAGTCTTTCCAAATTAGCTAACATGGTTTCATCCTGTATACAGGATCCAGTCAAATTCTCACACATCGTTAAGGTATTCTTCCTAATGTCCGCATGGAATAATGGCTTCCTTTCAGTGGCCCTAACCTTCCTCAGTCCCAACTCTCTTTATCGGCAAGCTGCAAGGTTTTCAAATCCTTTTGCTCTGCTTTTTGCTCTCAGTTCTCACTATAAACTTGTGTAAATCTGACAGTCATGGCAATGCCAAAACCTGAATGATGAACTGACTGTATTTCCCTTGCTTTATTAGTCTGTTACCTTTCAGTTTAGCCTAAAAGTCTCAGTACTGACAAAAATGTAGCCAGGGTCTTCTAACAATATAATATTGAATGTCCTTGAGTCCAGTTCCCAGTAGTTCTGTTCCCATCTGAAATCCCAGCCTGAAAGTTCTGCTTGCAGCAGCACTCTGCTTGCTCACTTACCTAAACCTTTCCAGCGAACCAGTTCTAAAGGCTGAAAGCATGATGTGATCAGGACTTAGTCACAGCGGTGTCCCTGCTCCCAGTGTTAATCTTCTGTGTTAGTTTTTCCATTGCTGCGATCAAATAACTGGGAGAAATTGTTGAAGGGTAGGAAGATTTATTTTGTTTATAGGGTTCAGAGGTGTCAGTCCATGACCACTGACTCCATTACTGTAAGGACGAGGTGAGGCATGGCGACAGTGGTCACTTGGAGGAGCAAAGCTCTTGGTAGCAGAAAGCAAAGACATAGTGTTCTGTGCTAATGGGCATTCTCTCCTTTCTCCAGCGTATTCCATTTAGGGCCCAGTGTGTGGGATGGTGCCACCCACATTCAGGGTCTTCTCTTTTGGGGATTTCTTTCTGGAACTGGCCTTACAGACACACGAGAGACTTACCGGTGCTCCAGGAGCATCTAGTTCAGTGATGCTGAGCAGTCATGCACAGTGATGGAATTCCTCATTCAATTAGTCTTTGCAAGCAGGGCCAGTTTTACTACAGTAGATGTACACTACACAACACAACACAACTGGGATCTTATCAGGCAGTGTGAAGATCAGAATCATGAACCAGAAAGCAGCAAGAAGAATGGCAAGGCTTCCAGATGTGGACTGCATGCCTCTGCTCCATGAAGCCTGCGAGGGTCGTACTTCACTCTTTGTACCTTTTTGTCTTTTACAATCCTGCTATGTGCTGGACACTTACTTAGCTTGAATAACCCTACATTTGTCTTTAAAACAAACAAAAAAGTCTCTCTATAGCCTTGGCTGTGTTGGAACTGTGGTAGACCAGGCTGGCCTTGAACTCACAGTTATCTGACTGCCTTTGCCTCTGGAGTGCTAGGATAAAGGTTTGCACCACCAGGCCTGGCTGCATTAATCCTTTGGTAATGGTTAGGGCTGGCTGAGTTAGTCCTTTGGTAATGGTTGTTACTCCTCCTATTTTTAAATCTGGTCTTGTTCTAGGTCTCCTAGGCTCGAGGGATCTCTTTCCTGAGGCTGTCACTTAGCTGGGGCTGTAGGTGTGCACCATTTTGAATTGTTGTTGTGTATAAAGATTAAGCTCTGTATGCATTTTAGTATCCTTTTTATCCCCTTCGGCAATTCTATACATTAGGTGTGAAGCTCAGGGACACCCAGGGAAGTCTCATGGCGTACACAAGCTTGGATAGTATTCTCCTAGTCCCTCCCAAAGCATGAGGTCTCCTCTCTTCCTCAAGCTCTTTCTGCCGGGATGCACAGCTCTGGCGCCCTCTGTGCTTAGTGAGGCCCTTGCATCTGCTCAGACTGCAGCACAGCTCCAGTTGGTTGTTGTCTATTTGATCAAAGAGCTGTGTAATCCTAACACTTTCTTCAGGCTTCAGAGCTGAACCCTGCAGCGGGTGAATAGCTGATTTCAGACAATGCATTTCCAAGGCTGAAAGCATTCTTGCTTACCGATCCCTCGAGTTATAAACCATTGTTACGGAACTGTTTATACAGAACACACAGACAAAGCGGCTGGTATAATTACTCTCAGAACACATCCGTTCACCGACACTCTGTCAGGCTTGCCAGTTTTGAAGCCTCAACACGAAGCTGTCCCATATCCTTGGAAACCGTGACTTCTCAGCGCTTGCTTTTCAGCCACAGTTTTCCTTTTAAGTAGATTTTTGATGGGAGAAAGAAGTTGTCATGTGGAATTACTTTGTGGAGTCATTTGAATAGACTTGAAACATCATTTACACATAAGTAAACTTACTAGTCTGAAAGATACCCTGGCAAGGCATGGTGTTCTCTCCCCGCCAAAGGCACGGTATGTGCCCAAGCCCTTTGAGGCAAAATGCATGCCGGCATCTGCAGGCCAGCCTGCCTGCTACAGCCCTGCACTCTGCTGAGGAGGTGGTGCAGGCTCTCTGATAGGAGGCAAATGGGAAAGACACTGTTTTCCTTCAACTTTTTTCTTTTGAAACTTTCGTGGGTTCTCATCAAAAGTTTCTTTTCTAAATGAATTTTTGTGAGTTGTATTTGTTGCATCACAGTTGAAGTTGAGGTCTGTCTTCTAATTTCCCATCTCTTGATACCGCTTTCTAAGTCAAGATAGATGGGTGTGAGCAGCTTGATTCACCATCACCGGCCTTCGTGTGTCGTTCACCTCCTGAGCAGAGATTATGGCAGTTGTACTGGCCCCTGTGGAGATGAGATGCCAGCTAATGCTGCTAATGGAGACCCTGGCCTTCCACACAGCCAAGCCGCACGCACAGGGCAGTGAAGAGGCCCAAGGTGGTCTCAGGAACTTCCTGGAGACAATGGTAAACAACCCTCCTGCCCCCTAAAAATTAAAGTGGACTCATAGCATACCATTTTTAAAAATCAGACTCTAGAATAAAAAATGGAGACTCCTGTCCTGCCCTCCCCCACTTTGCCCCATTCCTACCCCTTAGCGGCAGCCACCTTTAACTCTTTCTGTTTTGACTTATGGTGGTTATCTGGAAAACTTGACACCAGTTTCTCTGTTTCTGTTATTTGACAAATGAACTTTAGATAATGTGCTCTCAGCTTTGGAGCACAGGGGATGAGGAATTCAGTACGTTTACCCTTCCTCCCACTGTCTCTCTCCCTCAACTTCTGTCTTGTTCAAAGTCTTACGTTTTACACGATCAAGTTTTAAAAGTAATTTTACATTTGATAATATTGTAATCAGCCATTGTCTTTGTCTGTACACGCACTGGAAATAGAGCCCCGGGGACCCCTTCATTGTCTGACAGTAAATGTTGATGCGCTGACTCTAGAGCAACTTCCAAAGAGCCAAGACCAGAGACTGAAACAAAAGATAGACTTTTTAAAAGATTTAAAAATTTTAATTATGTGTATTGTGTGCCTGTGCATGTGTGTGCATGCATGTTTGCCTTTATGCATGCATGTGTGTGTACATGCACATGCATGCATGCATGCATGCTGGGTATATGAGTGCAAATGCCCATGGAGGCCAGAGGCATGGGATCCCCCTGGTGCTGGAGTTGTACATTGTTGTAAACTCCCCAGCATGGGTGCTGGCGAACCCAATCTTGGGTCCTCTGCAAGAGCAGTCCATAGTCTTGACCACCGAGCCATCTCTCCAGCCCCTGAATAGAATTTTTGTCTATGTTTTTATTCATTTGCTTATTGATAAGGGACAAAGACTGCTTCTCATGTTTGGATATGTGAATTCCAAAAGTGTGTGTGTGAGCAACATTTAATGTTTTATTTGAAAATTGAAGTAGGATATTGCCTCCTTTATTTAGCAGAACCCATGTAGATTGCCTGCCCCTTTGCCTAGTGCTCATACACCACTCCGTCTTTCTCTAAATAGTGTTAATAAGCTAGTATATAGTTGGCCATTTTATGTCACTTACAGGGAAAACATTCAGGCTAGGTTTAGAAACTGTTGGCTCTTGTGTAGTCTAGAAATCGTGCTGATCCAAGTCCTCAGTGGCTTATATATTACAATTTAGTGATAGAGCTGGCATTGAAAATTCATTCTCAAATTAGTCACTGTACTGGGTGGTTTGTGTGTCAACTTGACACAAGCTATGGAGTCATCAGAGGAAGAAGACCCGGCTGAGGAAACACCTCCTTGAGATCCAGCTGTGAGGCATTTTCTCATTTAGTGACCAATGAGGGAGGGCCCAACCCATGGTGGGTGGTGCCATTCCGGGGCTGCTGGTCCTGGATTCTATAAGTAGGTGGGCGGAGCAAGCCACGGGAAGCAAGCCAATAAGCAGCTCCCCTCCATGGCCTTTGCATCAGCTCCTGCCTCCAAGATCCTGCCCTACTGTCCTGACTTCCTTCAGTGACGAACAGCAATGCTGAAGTGTAAGCCAAATAAACTCTTCCTCCTCAACTTGCTTTTTGGTCATGGTGTTTCGCCTCAGCAATAGAAGCTCTAACTGAGAGTTACTTTATGAATTATCACTGGGAGACACCTGATCTTCAGAAATAAGTCCTGCTCGGTGATGTCACTGGATGATGTTGTGTTAATGGACCTCCACCAGCCGTTGGTGGGTGTGCAGTCTTTCTCTAGCTGTTAGTGGGTGTGCTGTCTTTCTCTAGCTGTTAGTGGGTGTGCTGTCTTCCACCAGCCGTTGGTGGGTGTGCTGTCTTTAGCTGTTGGTGGGTGTGCTGTCTTTAGCTGTTGGTGGGTGTGCTGTCTTTCTCTAGCTGTTGGTGGGTGTGCTGTCTTTCTCTAGCTGTTGGTGGGTGTGCTGTCT
>LOEQ01012425.1:6819-25829 GCA_001685075.1 Bramus lutescens
TTCTCCTCAAGCCTTCCCCCTTGTTCTCCCTCAGTCTGTGAGCTTCAAGAGAGTGGGTCCGTGGCAAAAACTGATCTGGCTAAAAGGCAGACATGGAGGGCCTCATATGATAGCTCTGAGAGTCCCTGAAATATGTTCTCTTGGAATGTTCTTTGGTTGATCCTTGTAACTCGGAGTCTCTCTTCTAACAGTTTCTACTACAATGAAAACAAAATGTCTGGCTTTTGTTTGGTTGACTCTAGTGGGGGGCTTCTCGCTGCTTCCTGGGGTAGTGCCGTGGTGGGTTTGGGTGGCGTTAACACGCCACAGCCTTCCCTCAGTTTGGGTGGGCAACCTTGTTTTAGTAGCTTGTACCTATGATTTTGCCTGTGTTCTGGCTAACTTGTCTTTCGTAGCCTCAGTGTGTGGGCTCTGCTGGCCTAAGAGATTACCTTCTCCAGCTTTTACCTCTGATGTCTTTGTCATAGTCTGTCACCTCATGGCCCTTTCCATTGATGTTAAAAGAAAATGTCCTTCACTGGCTTTAGCAAAGACTGCAGAGTGGGTACAGATGACTGGAGATTCATAGACTGCGTGTCGAGGCCACTGTCCTGTGAGGCAGTGTTGCTGAGCGAAAGGGGCAATGGGAGGAGGGCAAGCACCCCTTTCGCTCTTAACAGGTTCAAGGACAGAGTTGCAGGTTGGAGAAAGGGAAGGGGTGCAGGGAACTTACTATCCTTGGGGTTCAGCGCAGCACAGTGCCTGGCTTCAGTCTTTGTCTTGTAATTCCAGGGTGAGTACAGGTCTACAGACCCATCAATCCATTGCCATGACTGCTTCTGCAATGACAGTAAACAGAGGGAGTGTGCAACCCAGCCAGCTCCCACTCCCACAGACACAGCAGGCCCTCAGCCTGGTGAGATGGGGTTTCGTAGGGCAAAGGATAGAAATATATGAAGAACCAAAATCATGAAAGTCACTCCATTCAATGACAGAGAAAAACATCACTAATGTTTTAGCATATTCACTTCTGATAGAAACATGATTATCAGTGTACTAAAAAATACTGTCCTCTTTAAAACATTTATTTGAGTCTTTCCTGTTGCTTTCCAAACCCCACATTCAACACAAGGATGTACAATAGTCTACCTTAACAATCTTGTGTTGACTACTGAGTGTATTGTTTCCAATTACTATGAAAAATACTGCTATGACTGATTCTGTTGAGACTCACTCTGTGTTCTCAAAATTATTTCCTTATAATCTATTCCAGAAGCAAAATTAATGGGTCAAATAATGTGACTGTTTTGAGGTTATCAATACCCACTGACACAGTACTTTCCCAAACTGCCCACTTGTACAAATTTACATGCTCACTGACTGGGCACCAGGACCATTTCTCTACATCCTCAAGATAGTAGTCATGATACAAAGAAAAATGTTGATAATCTAGGTCAAATTATATAATTTTAGTTTGCATTTTCTTGATTATTAGAGATAGAGAACAATTTTAGAACATTTGTGTCTCACATTCACACATGTAAAAAAAATCAAACTATAAAATACTCACAGAAATAGATGTAAATATATAGCTTGTCTCTGAAAGCAGAGTTCTAATTGACAACAAAGTAAATACATAAAAAAATCAAAAATTTGGCCAGGTGTGGTGGACTATGCCTTTAATACTAGCACTGGGGATGCAGAGGCAGGAAGATCTCTGTGAAATTGGGGCCAGCCTGGTTTATGTAGCGAGTTCCAGGTCAGCCAAAGCTACATAGTGAGACTTTGTCTCAAAAAGTGGAGAAGTTCAGTTGTTAAAAGTGCTTGTTGCTTTTACTGAGAACCCAGGCTTGGTTCTCAGCACCTCCATGGCAGTTCACAACTGTGTTACCCCAGTTCCAGGGTACCCCATTATCTTCTTCTGGCCTCCCCAGGCACCAGGAACATACAAACATGTAGATACATGCTCACACATAGAAAGTAAAAATATAAAAATATTTAAAAGTTAAAAAATTGTGCAACTCAAATAAATACCATTTAAAGCAAATAACTGTATGACAGTTATAGCACACACACACACACAAAATCACTTGTTTTTCTGCAATACTCAAAAGACTAAGCACACTGTGAGTCATAGGCCAGTGCCAGAGGGTGACTCCATGTTCACGGAATAAGATCTATGAGCACTGGTGTCTCCAGCTATGTCATCAGAAACAGAAAGCAGGGTTTTCCTGCCTATGCCCCTATTTTAGTTAGGTATAGACACCCCACCCCAAATCCATAAATACAGATAACCCTGTGGTACTTCTCATAGTCAAGTACTGATGGAGAGGTCAAAAGGGGTTCAGAGGAGAGAATTAAGAATGATAAAAAAAAAAAAGGTAACAGAGTCTCAGACAAAAAGGTTAGTTGAAAGATTTACCTTTAATTAAGACCAAGGGCAAATAAATTACTCTGAATCGTCTAGATCGGCTTGCACGCTTTCCCTTCCCCTCTTTCTCTTTCTCTTTTTTCTTTCTTTTTTTTTTGAAGGCTCTGTAAAATTGGTACTTTTGCATCTGAAGATCCAGAAGGACCTTAATTAAAAGTTCCACAGAATGGAACTTTTTGAATTATTTCTCCCACTGAGGGAAAGAAGGGGTCCCTGACCTTTGGGCCTTGGCCTGAGCCACTGGAGGCGCTTGGCCACAGAGCTACTACTTGAGTCTTATTTGTAGGCCAGAAGGCCACTTCTCATGGAAGGATTGTCATCCTGGGTTTCCTAAGAGGCTCTGTGAGCCAAATGTGGCCTTACCTTCTGGGGGTCATGCAGGCCAATCCACACAGGCAGGTTTCTCTGATAGCCAAGTATGTACTTTGCTATGACTCTGGCTTCCCTTAGATTCGAGACAGATGCCAGGTGGGATCTATTTCCGTACTTCTGACACTCCAGCTGCAAGGAGAGATCCCATTAAACACGCCACAAGTGCACAACCCTCTCCTTGGAGCCCTAGTGTACCAAGAAGGATGGTTCCCTTCCCCCGACACTGAGATCTAAACCCTACAGGTAATTTCTGTCACTATAGAAGACAGAAGACCACAGTGCCGGGTCTCAGAGAAAGCAAAAGCTCAATGTCTGAGCAGGAGATTTAGCACCAGAGAAGTGCCCGGGGTCCCAGTGGCCTTCATAAGTCACTTCACCTCTCTGAGGCACAGTTTCCTCATAGTTACAGAATCTGTGTTGTCTTGTTCTCTCTCCTCCCCACCTCTTGCTCACTTGATCTTTCCTCTTGCTCTCTCTATGCCCCCCCTTATTCAGGACTCCACTCCATAAGACATTTCATTCCCTGAATTTTCATTGCTACTTCTCTTGGCCTAATCAAAAGGAAATAATTTTTGTTTACACTGCAAAGAAGTTTTCTGTTTAAACATCACAACCACACATTGATTTCACACGTCACCTGTCTGTTGAGGGAAGATCTCCCTCTGTAGCCAAGGCTGGCCTCAAACTATTCGTGATTTCCTGTCTCAGCTTCCAAGAGCTAGGGTTGTAGATATGTTCCACCATGCTCCCTTCTCTCAGTTTCAGAAGTCAGAGAAAACTGCTTGATCCTCACCAGCTGTCACATGGTGGGGACACCACCCTTGTTCCTTTCTTTACTGAGTTACACACAGGATGGGCACTTGAGACCACTTTGGGCTGGGTCTTGCCACATCACTTCTATTTGTGTCAATCAGCCACAAGCTGGAGAGATGACAATAATAATTCTCTGCTCACTTGGACTGGCTCTTTGGATATTTGTAAATGTCTTACACATAGCTGGAAAGAACAAAATCCAGGCATGTGTGGGTTGTGTCAAGTGAGGACACCTCCCATTTCTGATTCTTAGCTTTCTGCCTGGTGTCTCTGAGACCTGTTTCAGGCATTTCCGTATGACTCTCTCTGGTAAGTCTCATAGAGGAATTCAGTTACTCTTTGCACAAGCTCCTCAACTCTTGATGCTCCTTTGAGCTGTGTATTTCTAGCTTTCTGAGGGTCATGGCTGCTTCCTGCTCCATGCAGCCCGGGGAAGGTCTTAGCAAATAGTATCTACGTCATCAATGTTCACAAAATTGAAGGAGATGAGCACACTCCTCTTCGTTTTAACCACGAGGCTTCTCCTGGGGTCCCAGGAAGAACCCTTGACTTCAAGTCAGATATGATCTGCAGTTCTAGCTGGTCCCTTGTTCTCCAAGAAATCAACAGCTCACACTTCTCACCTCAGCCTGAGACCAGTTTCCCATCTTCCGGAAGTATCCATAGCAGTGGGAACTGTAGTAAAACCATCCTGGAGCACAGCTGGGTCTCCAGACAGCTGTACAGAAACAAAAGACAGTTATAGATTGTAATGTCAAAACTCAGTATGATGATGAGACAGTTTTTGGATTTGGAACACCTTAAGTAAAATGAGAAAGTAGGAACTTAGTAACAAATGGTTACAGAGTGGAGAAACCTCAATTGTTTTATAAGACAATTTTAAAAAGCAAAGAAAACCTCAATTTTTAAACCTGACACTGAATATTTTTCTTTTCCTTAAAAAATGTTATTTGAAAGAATGTCTGGCTATGTAGCACAGGTTGAACTCCAACTTCAGCCTCTCGAGTGCTAGGATTATAGGAGTGCACCAAATCCATGAAGAAATCAAAACTTTGTTGTTGTTTTGCTTTAGATCCTCGAAACTGGGTGTGAAAGTGATGGCTTTGTAAACCAAAGCTTTTTAAGGAGATTTGTGCTTTGTGCTATCTAGTTTTATGTCACCTTGACACAGGCTAGAGTCATCAGAGAGGGGGGAGCCCCAGTTGAGAAAATGGCCCTGTAAGATTGGGCTGTAGGCAAACACTTTCTTAATTAGTGATTGATGTGGGACGACCTAGCCCACTGTGGGTGGTGCCATTTCTGGGCTGCTGGTTTTGCAGGTCTCTAGGAAAGCAGGCGGAGCAAGTTGTGTGGAGCAAGTCAGTAAGCAGCACCCCTCTGTAGCCTCTGCATCAGCTCCTGCCTCCAGGTTTCCGCCCTCTTTGAGTTCCTGTCCTTACTTCCTTTGATGATGGACCATGATGTGGAAGTGTAAGCCGAATAAACCGTTTCCTTCCCAACTTGCTTCGGATGGTGGTGTTTTATCACAGCAACGGTAACCCCAGCTAGGACAAGACTGGTCATTGGTAACTGTTCTGAAAAAAGTTGATAGTAAAACTCAAGTGAAGGATCGCCAAAGCAGCACTGGGAAGGCTTAATAGTTTTCAGACCAGTGAACTGTCCCCTTTGGCTCATATGTCTTAGTGCTTGCTCCCCCTGCTGGTGGAATTTTTTTTTTTAAAAAGGCTGCAGAACTTTCAGCAGGTGCAGCCTCACCAAGGAAGTGGATCCCTAGTGTGGCCCAGGCCCATTTCTTGTCAGCTCTCTTCTTCCCCTGCCACCACACCTTCCCCATGACTGTGGACGGTGTCTTTCAAACTGTACTCCAAAAGAAACGCTTCCTTCCCAGAGCTGCTTCTTCTCGGGCGTTTGATCACGGCAATGAGAAAAGTGACTAATACAGGAAGCAGATCTTCTGACCTAAGGCTGGTGAGAATGTTCAGGAAGAGAGGCAGAGGAAGCCAAAACTCTCCAGCCCTAAGTGTGAGGAGCTGGAGGCTGGTCACCTGGATAACCGTGTAACGGCACCTGCAGCGGAGCGTAAGAACCAGAGCCCGGCAAGACACTGTGCTCCAGCACAGGTCACTGTGTCCTCTCACGTGACCTGGAGGGTATCGGCTTGATATTCTGTGGGTAAACACACGGAAAAGGTCCTCCTCCACCATGGCACCCGCTTTCTCTGACTTGAGCTCAAGAGAACAGCCATATTGGGGCATAAGCAGAGGATCCAGAGGGGCGTCAGAGCATAGAAACCTAAGATCAGGATGCCTCCAGCCAGGCACTCAACACTCTGCCTTGCCCACCAGATTTTTATGCTTCTCTGTGTCTGTGTGTCCATCGATCTCTGTCTTTTCGATTCATCTCTCTTTTGCTTTTCTCCGTGCCTTTGAGCATGCCCTTCTGCCCCTCTGCCCCTCTGCCCCTCATTCTCCCCTCCCCTCTGCTCTTCAGCTTTCTCACGGCGGCCCAGCCTTCTTGCAGCTACCGAATGTGCCCCCTGGTGGGAACATCTCGATTGCTAAAAAATGCTTCCGAGGCCTGCGCTGTAGCGCCTTCTACAGTACCACACATTTACCCAGCATTCCTTGGTACCAGGTCTTGCTTTGAGCAGTTTTATTAATACTTTATTAATAGAGCCCACTCCACCGCCGCTAAGTAGTTTCTGACATCACCGCCATGTCTCAGATGAGTAAACAAAGGCAGAAGGAAGTTGCTGCGCCTCACACTCCCACAGCGAACAGAGTGAAGATGTGCCCTAGACGGCTCTGAGTTGAGACTCCAGCCATCTTAAGTCAAGCTCAAGCTAAGCTACGTTTAAAAATAAAACAAAACAAAACTGCAAGCCCCTCACATTTGCGCAGGCTGCCTTGTTTCTTGTTTAACAACCAGACTCTCCTGGAGAGATGGGAATGGCTACCAGCCAGGCGTGTGGTAGAACCTGGGTGAGCCACTGTTTTCTCAGCAGCCCAGGACCCTTCACATCTCTGCCAAGAGTGCCATGGGGTGATCAGAAGGAACGGGTCCTAGCACCCAGGCTCCACATCTCTAGTTCTACTCTCTCAGCCTCTTATAACTCTGGTATCTTGCCCACACAATGAACTAACAACACATACTTTCCCCACAGGGTTGCCTGGAGGGTTAGTGGGATAACGCACACAAAGTGCACACACAACGTTAGCATGCTGCCTAACACATAGCAGTGGTGGAATACATGACAGCTGGCTAGAACTCTAGCTCTCTTACATGATACCGGGATTGGGTATGTAGAGCTACACCCTAACCTGTGCCTTTTCTGTTTTTTAAAACCCGAGACAGGGTCTGCTTAAGCTCCCAAGACTGGCCTTGAACTCTGTGTAGCCGAGGCAAGTCAGGTCATTCTGCGCTGTTTTCCTGAGTAACCAGAATTCCAGGCATGCATCACCAGACTCAGCTAGAATTATAGCTTTTAAAAACCATCACCATTATTACGATAATGAGGTGGAACATTACTGAAAACGTTAACCAGATGCAGTTCCCATTGTCTTTACGTGTTTCTGCTTCTCCTCACTGAGCCACAGGCAGCCGCGGGCCAGGGCAAGGAACCATTGTGGGGACAACAGAGCTATGGTCTTGGCCATCAGCCTCTGCTGAAAGAGAAAACCAACTTCTCAGTTCTCCGCATTGCCTGTAAATGCAAGCAAGGTTAGACTTTCCCATACGCTGTTGTGCACAGAATATATGGGATCTGGCTTAAGCACGGTTCTCAGGAATGTAACAATCAATGCCAAGTTTTTCTACAGCTGGGAGGAAGATCTGTTTGGAAAAGAGCCATGGAAGGACCCGTGGTGTATGCTTTGGCTCTATCTACTCCTGGGGAGAGAACCAAAGAGATTAGTGAAGTCCTGGGAAATGAATTGGAGAGTCTTATCTTATTCTCCAGAATATAGTCAAGGTAAATGTCAAGTCCTTAAGGGAAGCCAGAGGTCAGGGCAGCCCTGAAACCACCATATGGTAATAGCTAGAAGGCAGCTCAGCAGTGGCTGGGGGCAGCTCCCAGCATTCTGAACATTCTTGCAAGGGTGCAGAAATGGTGGTTGAATTCCTGGGTTCCGAGCAACCATAAATGGTGAGAGAGAGAGTTGATGGCTGGAGGCAGGTATGGGGTTTGGGACAGCGAGTACCATACACAGCCATGTCAAGGGTGGGCTATGGCAAGGACCACAGCCTTCAACTGATGACTTAAAAGCACTGTCTCTCTTGATACTACCTTGTTTGTTCCTCCCCTTGAGCAAGCCCATTCAAGGAGTTTTAGGCGTCACTAGATCTTTTAGCGGCCTCTTTTCTCAACAGAGGTGATGCTCAAGCCAGCAATTCTTACACTGTCACCTCCACCTCCCACTGAGGCTATGGAGGACTGTGGGAGACATCAAGAAGAGGACCTGGCCAGAGCACCACATAGTCTGGCAGTGTGACTTTTGACAAATCTGTCTTTCTCTGCCCTCATTTTACTCATAGATTCATTCAACAAAGCCGTTACTTCAAAAGAGCCCACATTTTATCTCATTCCAGTCCAGATTTTCCGTGGTATTTTTTTTCTCAGTACACTTAAACTTTCCCTGACCTATTTTCTCTACTCTGGATCCTATACAGTCACTGGCTCACTCCCTGTCCTTGATGATTGGTGATTGGTCTATGAGTGTACAATAGCCATCTCTGCAACTGGGCTAGCAGGTCCCTGGTAAACTGGACCTTGCAATAGGCTCAAAGAGAACAGTACATAAAGTTTTGGATGCTGTGATTAGAGCTGTTAGTTACAGACAGTCGGATGCATGTCAGGTTCTTTAGACAGGCTCTCCATCACTCACCACAAACTTTCAAAATTTATTCTGCAACCTATGAATTAAGTATGGCTTACAACCACCGTGGGCACCCTTGTTTGACTATAGAGACATTGACGGGTCTCATTAGTTTTCCCTCGTCGAGATACTTCTCTCCTGAAATGCCTGAGGGTGTGAGTGGATGACGTGATGTGTGCACTGTGTGCTTGCTGGCTGTGACTGTCTTTCGATACGTGACTGAACTCACCACTCATGACTTTGGAGTCGGTTACAAAGTTCAGCAGCAGGAGCAGCCAAATGCATTTGGGAGCCATCTTCCTCTTTCGCTGGGGACAATACTTCGATGTTTTGATACCAAGGCCCTCAGAACTCTTGCCAGTTTTCTCTTAAAGACTCTGGTGTCTCCTAGACCTGCAGCGGAACAGTGAGAAGGATGCTGGAGTTTAGATACCACATCGAGATATTTCCAATTTTACAATGAAGATAGTCCCAAGATTGACATAGGGACAAGGAGCATTTAGTCGATGAGGATTTAGTCTTACCTTCAAACCCCTCTGGACCAATGTCAGAGCCCTAATTACAGCAGGAAGAAGTGCATAGCATCTGAGAGTTTGTGAAGCACCCAGAGTCCCTGTGCTGTTATTTCAGGGATAGTCAGCAGAGGGCGACATGGACACATTTCCTCACAGGGGTAATAGGCCTTCCGAAGTCCCGGAAATGTAATAAAGGGGTTCCAATACTGAGAGTTTTTTTTTTTTTATAATATTGAAGATAAAGTAAACAGATGGCCCAAATACAGTCACAGAGAAGAAAGTTTACAAGGACTGGGCTATTTGCTCTGTGTCACCAGCAACTGTAGCTAGATCGGACTCTTGAACCCTGCTGATATCATGTTAAAAAAAGAAAGAAAGAAAAAAGCTTTGCTAGTCTCCCCTTTCATTATCAAAAAACCCACAAATCATTAAAATATAAACACAGACCAAGAACTAGGAAGTGGTCCCGTTTCCCAGAGATTAGCAGTTCGGTGAGGAGCCTCCAGACACCGTCCTAGACCCCCATGTATAGGTTCGCATAAATCAAACCACACTGCCTCATAACCTGGCTGCTTCTCAGACACAGACCAGCCACAGAGGATGTTCCTGCCGCATGGCTCTTTGTTCGGTTTCTTTTCTCTATTTGGCATGAACTCACACTCTGCTGTACCCAGAATAAGTCCGTTGTCACTTTGAAGCCCCCTCTCTTCTGGAAGGCTTGCCTACCCATCCTATTGGTAGAATTCAAGACTGTTGCCCTCTTATTTCATGAAAAACACTTAAGTTTGATGTTTAAAAAATATGTTTGCTCATACCTAAAGGCTGTGAGTGAAACACAACATCGTCTTATATATGATTTTTGAAATTTCTTATGTGAATTATCAGCTTATAGCTTTTTATACTTTTCTATTTTGTTGTTCTTTTTTGATGATTGACGAGACTGTATTTTAATATATTTTTTGCTTCCCATTGGGGTCCTAAAAGTATTTCTCAGTTCATACTTTTCATATATGAGAGAGAGAGAGAGAGAGAGAGAGAGAGCATTCTAAAAGACCACAGACTTCAACTGTAGGGGCCAACAGGAGGCCCCAAAACTCCACTTCCTTTTGCTTCCTTGCAGTAGTCCCTGCCCCTGCACTTAGCTCATCCAACAAGTGTTGAGCCACAGGCTTCACCGGATCTTTCGGTAGCCTCTTGACAGCAATAATGTTCAAGTTTTAAAAATGCCTTTGTTATATGCACAGTCTTCTTTATAATCTTTGGAATGTCTATAAGAAACAGTAGCCACCATAGTGGCATAAGGTTAAAATGGGCATCCACAGCCCCATCTAATCTTATCAACACTTTATCACTATTCTAAGCCCAAGTAGTTTTTCAGAAATAACTATGAAAATGAAGAATTCATTGAAGTCTTATTTAACCATGCTTTCTGATCAAAATCCAAATAGCAAAATCTCAAATAATTGATGGCTTGGGGGCCAATGCAATAGGGTATCTAAACTGGAGACTTCTGGAAACTCTAATCCACAGCCCCCACGAGCACTTGGGTCTGGCAGTAACAGAGGGGGCACCCCTCATGTTCCATTTGCTTTTAGTTTTTAAAATTATCACATGGACTTTGCACTTCTTTGCTGTGCTTTTCTTTCTAAAGTATGGTGGGATTTCAAAGTCCTGAAGCCCTGGAACTCAACTGTCAGGCTGATGGGCTGGAGAGATGAAGGCCAGGATTTGAGACATCTGATGAAACCCTGTCGTCTCCTTTGACCTCCATAACTACACTGTACTGCGCGTGTCAGCAATGTTGCTGGCAAACCAACTGCCATTCATTGTATTCTGGAACTTTCCCTGAGTTCTACAGAACCACCACCCAACCCAACACTGCTGGCTACCAAAACCAACTCTCTTTCCATAAGAGCAGAAAGGAAAGAAACAACTCGGGGCTCCAGACCAGGAGCAGCAGTAAAGATGTTTGCTGTGTAAGCCTGGCAACCTGAGTCCCATCCCTGGGCCCATGTAAAGATAGAAGGAGAGAACTCCAGAGTTGTGCCCCAATGTCTGTTGGCCTTGCACGCATGTGCAAACACCCACATAGCAATTAATATTGATGACGGTGTTAAAAATGAACAATTTAAATCAAAACAGTGCTAATAACAAACACCCCAGCAGAAGCAACAGAGATGTATCTTGTAATTTCTGATCCACAGGGTAGCTGGCAGAGAAAAACAGGTATTCACAGAAAGCCCTCTGTCCTCACCACCGGGAGGATTACCTGGTTGCAACCACACTCTGAGAACTCTGTCTTCTTCAGCGTGAGTGGTCCCAGGTTCCTATGTCTTTTATACCTTTTGCCTCAGGATGTGATGACCTGTTGAAGTCATGAGGCAATAACATTGTTTACTAATAATTACCCTTATCTACAGTAAAAAAAAATGGACTGTTTGCATGATCTCTGTAGAGTGGACACACACTGGGCTTTGTCTAGCTGAGAACAGAACCTCTCCCTGTGTGCAAACAAAATCTTTTATGTCCACGTTATTAAAATTAACAGTATCCTGTAGTCTGAGAACAGCCATTTTCCTCTTGCATTTCTTCAGTTAATTGTGCTTAGTTCTTTTTTTTTTCTCTCCTTTTTGACTCTTTGTATTGGAGGTGACCGCTGTCTTCCTTTCTTTCCTGGAAAGATGTTCCACTCTGAAGAGCTAGATTTCTATCCTTACAGAAAAGATTTGGCTTTAGGTTCCGACTGAAGACCACATAGGCTCTTCTCCCCCAAGCCATTCCCACCTCCCAGCATGCATCAAGGTCCTTAGACCCCTGTTTGCCTTTCTCCTGTGGAATTGAAGGCACTGAAACCTTGTTTGGATGCAGGCAAATAATGTCAAAATAGCTTAAACTGATAGAATATCTTATAGCAAATTCTTTCCTACATCATCAAATGCCCTATGAGCAATGTAGGACAGGCTTCTCCCATGCACAGTTAAGAAACCCAGTTGTGGGGGCCCAGAGAGCACCTGCTCTTAGCATCCATGTTAGGCAGCTCACACCCATCTCTAACTGCAGTTCCAGGGGACCTGAGGCCTCTGGTCTCCACAGGCACCTGCACTCATGTGCACACACTTGCACACAGACACACAGACACACATACCTGTACACAATTAACAATAATAAAAATAAACCTTAGAAAAAATTTAAAAACCTAATACCAAGAGAGCAGTGAGCTACGGGTTCTCAAGACTTGTCTGGTGTGTGGAGAACCCTGGCTTCCTCACTCCAATCTAGATTTCTTTGCTGAATTCCCAATCGTTTTGAAAAGAAGATGAGCTATTTAAAAAGGACATTAGGTTTGATTTTCTGTGAAAAGGGTAAGGGATTGATTTGTGTTGTGGGTGCCAGAGATTGCTCAATCTCAAATTACAGAGTTAGCTCTGTAAGGACCATTGTGTCTGAAAAAAGCCACAGTGATGCTCAAATCTTGCTGCAGAGAAGCACCTTGGCTAATGGAACTGACTGGGAATCGTAGGGAAGCCAGGGCTCTCTGCTCCAAGCCTAGGCTGGTTTCTAGATGCTGCTCTGCCTGTCATTGGGCTTTTCCAACCTGTGTGTTAATTCATGCTAGGGCCTGATAAAGCAAGAGGTACCAGCTTACCTCCTCCGGCGGCTGGTACCCTCTGATGATGATCAAGGAAGAAGGCATGGATTTGACTGGTTCAGGTGGAGTTCTGTTCCCCTCACTATACAGCACCATCATTAGCTGGGTGGTGCATGCCTTTAATCCCAGCAGAGACAGGTGGATCTCTGTGAGTTTGAGGACATCCTGGTCTACATACTGAGTTCAAGGACAGCTAGGACTACTTGGAAAAAATAAAAATAAATAAATAAAACACTGGTTATGTGTTGAACCTCTGGGAGCCATGCCCTCCTAATCTGAATATGGAGGAGGATATTACTGGGTGAGCTTACCTGTTTAATATACAATGCTTTTCCTCTTTAGAAAGCTGGATAGGGAAGACACTGCCACACTGTACAATAGAGAGCACAGATGCCAACTCCGAGGCTTTCAAGTCCCAAAGGCCTGATGCAGAAGAAACACAGACAAGTTTGGGGAAATATTGTGGGTAGGTAGATCTTCTCCACACCAGACTCTTGACTCCACCCCACCTTGACTCTTGCCCTGGGAGGCATGTCACTATTTCTAAGTCTTCAGATGACAAAAGGAACATCGGAACTTGTGAGTTCCTGTGACTGTGAGCCGTCTCTCACCGGAGCCCCCATTGGTCAGCAGCAAACGAAGGCACCAACAGAGCCCACATCTAACTTTGAGACACAAGAATAAAAGGGAACGTGGCCTGACACGGAGGCTGGTACACAATCCTAGAACTCAGAGGCTGAGGTAGGGCTGTGAGTTTGCTGATAGGCGGGGCTCCGTAACGAGTCCCAGGCCACCCTGAGCTGCACGACACCTGGGTGAGGGATGAAGTTTAACTGATAGAATTCTTGTCTAGCAGACACCAAGGCCTGGATTTGATCCCCAGAAACAAATAAAAGCAGAAGTGATGTCACGGATTTGTGGTCCCAACACCCAGGGACGAAGGCAGACGGGTCAGAAGCTCTATAGCCGAGTTCTAGATCAGTTTGCGCTGCACGAGACTCTGTTTCACAAACGGAGAATATAAGGGATCAGAACGAAGTTGGAATTTAAAAGTTCCCTTGACTATGAAGAAGAAGTGATCTAAAAGAAACTTTGCTTACAAACACACCATACATAACACCTAGAAGGTGAGAACCCAAGTGCACAAATTACTTATCAAGAACCACAAATCAGAAAGGAGCGCTAGAGAGATGGCTCAGCTTTTAAAGGCTCTGGTTGCGCTGTCGAGGACCTGGGTTCAAGTCCCAGCTCTCACATAGAGTCCCTCAACGGCCTGCAACTTCAGTTTCAGGTGATCTGACACCTTCTATGGACCTCTGTGTGCGCTTCACACATATAGCACATAGACACACATACAGGCGAAAACCACGTATAAAGTGAAATGAAAGTTTACTACTGAGAGAGGGTGAAATAGTCCTCCACAGGGATAAGGCTGCCAATTGGTTATCCAATACCAAATAGTCAGCCATGATTACCTGTATAAATACATACAGATAACACTAGATATACTGAGCAGATTGTACACACACACACATGCAACTTCAACTAAAGAAAAAGAGACCAGGGAGTGGGGGGCCGGGGATAAAGATGGAAGAAAAAAGAAAAAGAGTCCACGGTTTCAAGAGGACATAAGGGGAGGGTACATGGGAGTGGTTGGTGGATGGAAAGGGAAGGGGGGAATTATGTAATTCTATTTTAATTTTAAAAATGAAAGAAGAAAATAACACAAGAGAAAATAATACAAGAGTCGAGATGGCACCACAATGGTGAAGACAAAGCTTTAGGAAATGAATTTCAAATTCATTTATATGTGCAGGGCATTGGCTTTCCATAGAAGGCAGTCATAAGGGTAAATACAAAATAATGAAATTTAAATTATAAGAACTTAAAGTAATCAACAGAATCATTGAAATTACTGTTATAGTCTGTCTTTGGGTCGGGGGAAAGATGCCCCAAGCAAAGAATTTGATATGCTATTTGACAGAGAGGAATAAGTGTTGAGTGTAATGAGTAATTATAATTATGTTTGGAAAAATTAGCAGTACTTTATTTTCAATATAAATAGGAACCAACGTCACAGACAATATTCAACAAGGTTAGGAGAGCTGACCTGAGGCTGAGGTCCAGTGTTGATTAAATTTAGGCTTTATTAGAGAATATCCATTTGAATGTCATGGCAACGGTTCAATGGGTAAAGTGTGGACTACACAGCATGAGAACCCAAACTCAGTTCATCCCACAGGCTAGGTGCAGTGCCAGGTGCCTGTAATTTCGGAGGGAGGTGAAGACAGGTGGATCTCAGGGCCTCCCTGGTCAGCTAGGGCTCAAAGAGAGAGCCTGACTCAGGAAATCAGGAGGCGAGCCACTGAGAAGAAGAGCTGACGTGGACCTCTGGCCGCCACATCAGCACCTCCCCCCACCCCCACCACCCCCATCACATACACACAAATATTTGAGGGTTATGTGTTCTCAGAATTCCTGATACTGTAAACCTGATGAGAATGACAGTTGATGGAGCTGGAGAGGTGGCTCAGCTATCAAGAACACTGGTTGCTTTTGTAGAGGACCCAGGTTTGATTCCCAGCACCCATATGGTTCACAACTGCCTGTGATTCCAGTCCTAGGGGATCTGACATCCCACTTCTGACCGCCACAAGCAGCAAGCACACTCGTGGTGCACACACATACATATCAGAAGGCAAAACACTCATATGTAAAATTTAAAATTGTAAAGTAAAAAACATTTCAGGAAAAAGAAAATTGCCATGGAGCCCCATATTCCCCCAGACTTTGGAGGTGCCTGTTCAAACTCTCCATCTCTCAGCCTCCCTGGCATTCCTGCTTCCTGAACTAGCACACTGCTCCACCACCACCTCATGCCTGTTTGCCCACAAGCCGCCATGCCAGTTTTCAGGCCACTCCTGCTTGCAACATCCCTCTTTCTCTCTCCTTATCTGGTCATGTTTATAGACGAACTACTCAGCTAATTCAATAAACACTGAATGCGATCAAACACAAAACCTGGGTGTGTAGATGTAGGAACCAGGTGAAAGGATCCAGGAAGACACTCGTGTGTGTGGATGCAGATACAGAGACAGGAGGTCAAGCTCAGGTGTCATATCTTAGGATCTGTCCGCCCTCCCACATCTGGCTTCTGCCTTGGGATTTGGGGTCAAACGCAGGTCTTTGTGCTTGCACAGCAAGCAAGGTCTTTACAACCGAGCTATCTCCCTGCCCCTTCTCCAGCTTCCTTTTGGACAGTGTTCCTATTCTTGCCTCAGACAAGGGCCGCGCCTCCTGAACAGCTCCTGTGTCTGTGCTTGTTTAAAGTGTCTCTTTCTGTCTGTTTTCTTGATGCATTTCTGGCCCACTCCCATGTGGACTCATAACGTTTCTCCCATGTGTGAGCCCATTCTCAGCAAAATGTATTCGCTGGTGTGACCAGTCACTCCTGAAAGAGCCTTTGCTACACAAGGCCAACCCCATACCTTTTTTTAGCCCCACAGAGAAAAGCATCACTTAACAATTCCTTTTGGAAACATTTACTTTCTAACAAGAGATGTTTGTTTCCTCTGTTGGGAGATCTTACCCTTGAAGCCCACTTGAAGCCTCTTGTCTTGTCAAGGTCATGTTCAATTTGGCCTCTAGAAAGTCTCTCCCAAATAGAAATGCACTCGATGCTATATCACGATCATGATGGACACACTTCTGAAAAGAGGCATGTGATCAACTGTGCTTAGATCAAGCTAGCTCAGTGGCAGAACACTTGCTGAGTTTGTTGGTTCGATTCCCAACACTGTGTGAGAGCCTGGTTCAATCAATAGCACCATGTAAAAGCCTGGATCAATCACCAACACCATGTAAGAGCCAGGGTCAATCAACACAATGTAAGAGCCCAAGTCAATCACCAACACAATGTAAGAGCCCGGGTCTATCACTAACACCATGTAAGAGCCTGGGTCAATAGCAACACAAAGAGAAAGAAAAGGGACTGGTTCACAGTGCATTTTTGATGAAACAATATCTTTCCACCTTTGACCCAAACAGTAGGTGAACTCTCACCAATTCATGATATATCAGTCTGACTATTGGACAGACTTTACTATGCTCATGGGCCCACTTCAATCTGTGTTGTTCACAGGGAGCCATTGACCACAGGTGCTTATCAATCAAACTGGAAAGTGATTAATAAGAAATCAAATATTAAACTTTGAAAATTGTGAAGTTTCCTTTTTTTTTTTTGAGC
Source organism: Bramus lutescens (assembly GCA_001685075.1). Classification (NCBI taxonomy): domain Eukaryota; kingdom Metazoa; phylum Chordata; class Mammalia; order Rodentia; family Cricetidae; genus Bramus; species Bramus lutescens. Next base: position 23,699 of record LOEQ01012425.1, read on the forward strand.
AGGATCTCATGTATACTAAGCTGGTCTCAAACTCAATTTGTAGCTGAGAATGACCTTGAACTTTTGATTCATCAGTCTCTGTCTCCCAAGTGCATTCAATACCATGTCTGGTTTTATGCAGTCCTGGAGATTGAACCCAGAGCCTCATGTAGGCAAGTACTCTACCAACTAAGCTATATCCCCTGCCCACAAATTTAGGGGTTACTATGCCAAACAGCACAGACCAAGAAGGTGGGAGGAAAGTTTTCTATAGAGCAAAGAAAGTGTTTCTGTTCATGGGAAGATTGGAGGCAGATACACTACTCAGGTAAGTCCCGAGGACTCATGGGAACCATGCAGGGGTCTGAAGCAAAGCTGTTGAGCTTGGAGTTTACTTAAATCTCCACACATCAGTCTCCGCTAACAGCTGGGGTACACTGTGGTAAGAAGGCTGTCATCTGGGGACTGTCTTGTCATTTCTACAGCATGATTTTCTCTCCTGGCTGATGTTTGAATGGCAGTGACCTCCTTGTCTTCAACTTGCAAGACCAACAAACTCCCATTTTGAGATGGGTAGTGGCTCTTGTTTGTTGACTGAGATTTCTGTCCTGCCCAGTACCACAGCAGTTCAGTCCCAAAAAAATACACAGAGGTCTATATTAATTATAAACTGGTTGGCCTAGTAGCTCAGGCTTATTATTAACTAATTCTTACATCCCACATCTTAACTCATTATTCTTGTCTGTGTTAGCCGTGTGGCTTGGTACCTTCATCAGCGAGCCATTCTCATCTGACTTTTCTACATCTGGGTGACGACTGCAGACTGAATCTTTCTTCTTCCCAGAATTCTCCTGTTCTCATTGCCCCGCCTCTACTTCCTGCCTGGTCCTCCCACCTATACTTCCTGCCTGGCTATTGGCCAATCAGCATTTTATTAAACAAGTACAGGAAGGAATCTTTACAGGATCAACCCATTGTCCCATAGCACTTGTTTCTTCATTTGAAATCAAGGATAAACTGCACCCAGCTTTGAAGTGCCAGGGACTCACTTGGGACCAACTTTAACTACTGAACAGTTTCTACCTGACTGTCTGATCCTGCTAGAAGCCTTTCAGGAGTATTGTTGCTATCGTGATTTATATGTAAATATTACATCAGTAAGAACCTTAGCCAGACAGCAGCAGAGCTGCAAGGCAGTGCGTGATGGAGCAGCTAAAGAGAGAAAGAGAACAAAGAATGTGTTTTAGGAGAATTAAAAAAAATGAAACGGGGGTCGGGAGAGATTTGTAGATCTGAAGTGTGGAAGTGGCTGTATGAAGGGAGGGGGAGTCTTAATCGTTTTCTGATTCTAAATCCTAAGCAGACAGCATTAGCTTTGTTTTCATTTTCATTTTTTAAGACTGGGTTTCTCTGTGTAGCCCTGGCTGTCCTAGAACTCGCTGTGTAGACCAGGCTGGCCATGGCCTCTGAGAGCCACCTACCCCTGCCTCCCAAGTGCTAGGATTAAAGGCATGCATCACCTTACTCATTACTTTTTAAATAGTTACCATACTCTGGAGTTATAGCTTCATCCATAGAATGCTTGTCTCGTGTGCACAGAGTCCTGGGTTTAATGCTCAGCATGGTGTGGCTGTAAAGGGGTCATGGTGGTGCATGGTGAAAACTCCCAATTCTGGGAGGTAGAAGCAGGAAGGCCAGAAGTTCAAGGTCAACTTTGGATACATGGAGAGTTTGAGGCCCACCTGGGCTCCATGAGACCCTATCTCAGAACAAAATAAAACAATCCCCGTCCCTGCCTTTATAGGGTGCAAATTTTTATGGCCTTAGACTTTGTTCTTTTGTACTTGACAGAAATATTGACCATGAACATTGAAGTAAACAAGATGTACAACATCCATCTATGTTGATATGAAAGCAAACCCTACCATCATCAGAGAGGAAATGAGTCACCATGAACATGTTCATTAACTTTTACAGTCAGCCAGCCTGAGGAAGCCAGGGAGCCGCAGGAGTCCTACCCACTCATTCAGCTCCCAAATAAGGATCAGGTAGCATAATGCCATCCCATTTCCTCTCCACTTCATGGGCAATCTGCTGCCTATACTCATGGAAAGCTCTACCAAGTCAGAAAGTATCAGGTGGATCGTACAGA
>LOEQ01012427.1:23692-35612 GCA_001685075.1 Bramus lutescens
ACACACACACACACACACACACACACACACACACACAAACACAGAGAGAGAAACCTTAAAGGAAGTTAAACCTCTTGGGCTGAAAATGTTCCCCATAAGAACCATAGATGAACAAAAACTCCAGTACCTGGCATAAGAAACCACCTTTCAAATGATTGATCAGAGTAGTTTAAGTAATTCCCAAAACAATTTTGACTACCCTTGCCTCTCAGGGCTTAATGGTAGACTAGTACTACTGAAGTCACCGTACACTTAGAGCACAAGATCCAGATTATTTAAGATGGATTTCTGGGTTTTTAAAATAATAATAATAACAATAATAATAATAATGTTACTCTCAGAGGCAGATTTCTGTCAATAGCTGTTGTTTTTTGATCTTTGTTAACGGAAGGACCGATTTTTCCACTCTCAGTTTGTAGCCCTAGACCCAGATTCTAATAACTAAATAGAATACCAGATCTGCCCCTCTACCTGATGAACCTAAGAAAGATGTTTTTGTGGAATTGCTTATAGTTACTTTCTTGAGAGCATACTTTACAGACTTCATGGTCACATGCCCCTTAGAGTATTTGTCTCCAACTCTGTCACCTGTCGCATTTATATGTTTGGAAAAGAATTATTGAAGATATTCTTAGTAAGAAAAGAGGCAAAGAGTGATTTTTAGTTCTAGAAGTTCCAACCTACAAAATCATGCTGTTCTAAATTTTTAAAATTAACTCTGTAAAAGTATTACATACAATTAAATTAACACTGTAATCTTTCTACTTAATAATTGTAAGTCATAGAAATTTTAAAATGAGCAGGAATTCAATAACCTCATGAAATCTATTAGATAAGGCACACCTAACAATATCTGGCAGGATGAGGATGCCTATACAAAAAAAATAGTTGACCATTTGAAGGTTCCATAATGCCATGGATTCAAAGAATTCTACAAACTTCCACTTACGACTCTTACTATATGAAGCAGTATTTCATTGCCTAAGCAGTATTGAATTTAGTCTGATGCTATTTGTAGCTCATGGATTCTAACTGGTGCATTATACACATGGGAGCTATGGGATACCTGCTTTCCTTTTTTGAACTCTTGCCCTGATTTCAACCATAATATCTCCAAGACAACCATTGATGAGTTTGCTAAAGACATGTTCTAAGAGGACATGGACTTTTTAAGTACTGAATTTGAAATCTGGAAATCCCATCTGAGTTTTTAATTATACAGTTATTTTTAACTATTTGGAATAGTTAGAAACATCCAAAATTGTATTACATATTTTTATTATTATATGGTTTTTATTAATCTCACTATAGACTAATACTGATAGTGTATTTTTGTCACCAATATGAAAACACTAAGATTGTAGTCTATGTCTAAATTTTCAGAGATTAACCTGGAAACCATAGCTTATTGTTAGAGCAAATGTCATTTTGACTTATGGAGTAGCTCATGAGTCTACCTTCACTGAACTATTTTAACAAGAAAATGTTTTAAATCCCACTAGCTGGCTGACAAAGTTACTATAAGCCACCATAAATTCATTAGGTGACTTATGAGCAAGTGAAAATGTGTGTGGGAGATCTTTCTACAAGAGAAGATCATAAACTAAAGCCCCAGAAAGCAATAGGAAATGAAGATTTCCCACTGCCTCTGATTTTTGTGGCCTGTGACTGTTCCTACATGTTACGTAAAGACCAAACATGCAGGCCAAATGACAGCTAGAAATTATTCCAAATGAATTACAGACTAGTTAAAACAATTAAATTCTTTGGGATTCTAAGGTTCAAATTTTTCTAAGAAACACCGTATTGTCTAAAGAAGACTGTGGTGAGGAGGCTTTCAACTCACACATGGTCCCACTACAACAGAAAAAGCTGTGCAAATTCCATGTTTAGAGCATGGTTGTATTACTCATGTATGCTCCAAGCAGCAGTCAAATTCTTTGATTAAAATAATTCTAGGGAGGACATTCAAATTGGAAATGGAGCTATGAATCTATTTATTCTTTGAGGAAAAAAAAGCGGTATGTTCCCATGATTCACTTGTTCCACTTATGTAAACTTTATTTCAAAGAGAAAGGAAGCCAACTAGGTTAAATTTTCTATAACTATTGCTTCCACCATCCTAGGAAAAGGAAAAAAAATAAAATAAACAAAAGGATTTAAAATATAGTTCAGTTGGCAAAGTACTTGCTGTGAAAGCAGAAGAATCTGAATTTGATGTAGACACCAATAAAAACACACACATAAAAGTGTAGTGATAAGGGAGCGGGCCTGTTTTTCGTCTTGCCCGGCTCCCGCACGGCTAGCTTATACCCCGAAATAACAACACNCTATCAAAAGGGGCCAAGGCAGTTTCTTTATTAACCAATGAAAGTAACACATAGACAGATGACCCTCCTACATCATAAAAGTCCAAGCACGGGAAGGAAACAAGTAACAAATTCTTCCAGCTTACTCCCAGTCAGCAATGCCTACTGGAGAAGTAGTCTCAAAGACACTGAGAGACCCCTTTTGTTTGTTTTTTGTTGCTTCTTTTTTAGTGGTTTGGTTTTGTTTTGCTTTGTTTTGTCTTGCTTTTTTTTTTTTTTGAGGCAGGATTTCTCTGTAGCTTTGGAGCCTGTCCTGGAACTAGCTATTGTAGACCAGGCTGGGCTCAAACTCACAGAGATCCACCCGACTCTGCCTCCTGAGAGCTGGAATTAAAGGCATGTGGCACCATCGCCCAGCTGAGAGAATCTTTTTGAAAAACCAAGTGTAAGATTTCTCAAGTACAGCTCTACAGTTTGATCTCATGTGCCTTCGCATGTGCACACACATCTACACCAGTACACACAAGGAGACACAATAAAATGAGACACTCTTTTACACTGGGATTTATACTATGGACTAGTCTAATCTTTTGAATTTCTTTCAGTGCAAGTCCTTAAGTAACTGAAGATGAGAAGTTTACCAACAGTTTAGTCTTTCCCACATCTCATTCATTACACATATGTTTCCAGTTTTGTAACTGACTCTAATTTTCCACAAATAAAGTTTGATCTTCTAGATCCATAAATCGGGGTAAAGTTTTACGGGAATGGAGTCAGAATACTTATCTTTAACAAAAACTGCAAGGTTTCCATGGTTTAGCCAAACAAGGATTTACTCATCCTTTGTTTATAATTGATTGAAGATCACAACAAATGTTGACAAGACATAGGACCAAGGAATGAAGATGGCTCTATGTTTATTCTCTACTATTCAGTATCAAGTGTTGTCTACTGGTGCCTCAGGGGAAGAGAAAGCTGCAAAGCTGTGACATGATTTTTTCAAATTTTAACTTGGAGTTGTTTTTATCTTCTGATCGTAATCCATTGCCCAAATTCCTCTCCTGTCTAATTGCAAAGGCATGGGGAAGAGCAGTGGTACTGGCAGAATGTTCATCAACAGGCACTGTCCACAGCCATTTGAGTCTTAAAACATTCGTGGTTCAAAGAATCAACAACATCAAGATATTTTTGCTAACATCCCAGAAAGGAACTTGGAGGAGACAGTCAGAGAAACCAACTCAAAGGTAAACAGTGATTGCTTGACAAAATGGAACTCAGTTAATCATTAATTTATTGTTTTCAGAACTAGAAAATCAGTTCTATAAGTTAAGCCAGACATATTAATATGTGATAACTATAAGCTAATTCTCTAACTTTTAATGGATATTCTTTTTCCTTTAGACTATATTCATAGAGAGCATAAATCATAACGAATTCATTCATTTAAAAATTATGTTTTAAACATCACATTAATATGTTATAGCTTTTATACTCTTACTATAGGTTATCATATAACCCACCCCTTCTTTTAATGTGCAAAATTGAGGATGTTTCACATAGCTTAAATTACATTTACAGTTCTTGCTTGAACTTAAATACAGAAAATCAAAATTCATGAATTAAATCCTTTGTGTATCTAGACAATTCTGCACCATATTTTTGGTATATTCTTGTTCTGCCTTGTAGATATTACCTTTTAGTAGGGATACTCTTAACAGGAGTTCACTGTTTGTATTATCCATTTGTCTAAGGAAACACTTGGGTCCATGATGATGTCATTGGGGCCAAGTTCAATAACTGATATTCATTATAATTAACACATATCACAATCGAATTTCTATGAACATAATAAATTTTCATGATAAACGATTGATGACATAGAAAAAAGGCAACAAGGAAAATGGTGGCAACCTTGTTCAAAGAATGATGCTTATACAATATTATTTAATATTCATGTCAACCATATTTATAAATAACTTCTTTGGTTCAAAGCTTCAGGAACTTACAAAATCGGCATTGAAATAGTGATGTCACCCCACATCTATGTGGTTTCAAATGCTGTGTATGTCCAGTCCCATAATAGTATCCCAATAAAGTCAATACTGACAGTCTTGCAAGTAAAAATGCATTGAAAACCACTTCTGCTCTCTCTAATGTGTTGCTTTCTTTACAACTGCACTGAGCATGTGTCTACATATGTCACTTAATACATTTTATTAAATAAAACTACTATGCCCAATCTCAGCATTTTCAGAAAGTGGTAAATTAAGAATGGAATTAGTAAAAATACCAATTGTTCTTTTGTACGTACCAAAATATTATAGTGTGAAAAACCTTCTGATAATTAAATAAAAGAGGAACTCTGTTTTGTGATTTTAGAATTTGGGAATTTGGATTATCATATGTGCTCTAGAAGTTTCCTAGGTTACCTCTTGTGATCCGCTGAAGAGATTCTTGCTTAGTGAGCAGTCAGTGTATAGCTACACAATCACAGGAGAAACTGAGTAATTGAAAATCTATTTATATTCACTCAGAGACAATGGTCAGAAAATGTTACCTGTAGGGAGTGAATGCACCCTGTGTGACGGAGTGTCACAGTTACTAAAGGAACGGTGTTGCCTTCCTTATGCCTGAGACTAGGATTCTTGCTGAAGCAGGGTGTTTGTGTGCCTGTTGACATTAGCTTGGCAGCAATGCCTGCAGAAAATTCCCCCAACAGTTTCTTCATTCTTGCACTCAACTCCACTCTACTGCTGGGATGCCCTACGAAGATTAGCTGAACATCCCTTGTTTTCCCTGAATATAATAAACGTGCTGACTGTCTAGGCTACTGAGGCATCTCCATCAGGGTACACATCTCACCCAATCCCAGCTTTAAATCTGTCTCCCTTCATCCCCAATCACTTTGAATCACTTTTCCAGGTCCCAACCTTGCAGGTGGACACTACCTTAACTGAAACTTCCTATACAATTCTCTACTATTATCCTTTCACGCCTGGTACTAAAAATACATGAAAGGTTCTCTAATTCATCCCTTCTCTACCCCCTAAATTATTAATAGATCAGGAATAGCTAAGGCCATCCAGCACCCAAACACGCTACATCAGCAAACATCTTAGTTTCAGAAATCAGGAAAACAACACCATTCCTTTACAAAACTTGAGACTGCTTGTGTCAAGGTACTTTCTACCTTGACACAAGGGTACTCCCTGCAGGTTACACTTTCTGCCTATTGTCTCTGAGAGAAATTAAATGCATTTTCAGTTACTCAGTTTCTCCTGTGATTGTGTAGATATACACTGGCTCCTCACTCAGCATGAATCTCGTCAGAGGACCAAAAGAGACACACATAACTATAAACTGGGTAACTCGTAAAGCACACAAAATCTATAGTAACAGAAAAGCCAAAATCTGTAGTAAATTGTGACTTTAGAGAAGTTATTCTGTTTTGTGACGTACTAAAATTGATTTTTGACATTATAAATAGTAGTTAATTTGAAAAAATACAGAAGTTGTATTGCGTTGTAAATGTCATCACAAAGCCAGTGAGTTAAATGTATTCCATAATTAAAACATATCCCTGTATTGACTTTATCTGTTCTGAACATAAATTTCTATTAACTCACTGAGAAAAATACATTTTGATGAATATGTAGAACAAGAGTTCATATATAAATTGAATTAATTGACTTTCCTTTTTCCCAGATGTATATAATCTATGATATATTAACTAAAACCTATAATAGGCTATACACATACATATATAATGACAGTTTACATATGCTGTTCAAATAAATCAGGTTCTTTGTCAAGGTGTAGAAAGTGTTTTTATATGTAAAAGTGGGATAAGAAAGCACTGTGGTACTGAAAACAAACAATGTTTTAGTTGCTAAAGTGTCAAGATAAATCACTATTACAAGGATGAATGACTAAAGAATGAATGATGAGCCTGAGCCCACAGCTCATAGTGAGAAAATAAGCCGTTTCCGAGTAAGATCAGTGAGAAGGTTGCACTACTCCCCAAATTATAGCGTCTTTTCATTATGTCATGAGACTAACAAAGACTCATAATGTTTCAACATATGACTTATCATATATGTGAAGTCTTAAAAAGTGTTTTAATTGGTTTTATTCATTAATGGATGATAAAATGCTTATAAAAAGCAACATAAAAACTATACATAATACTCTTAAGGGTATAACAGTGGCGTTCATAATGTGGCATAACCAACAGTTCTCTCGTTGAACTTCATACCTGCTCAACAAGAACGAAATCATGCCTCGTACTGAAAACCCAGTCAACAACCTAGAGTTAGTGAAGTCATGGATCTTAGAAGAGACTCAACATCTACCACTTACCAAAACAGCATAATCCGTAACTACACACTAAATTCCTTGCTCTTAAAACCACAGAGAAGTGTAACAAAACTTCTCAATGCAACAGACCGAAACCACAGCAGAAAACTACAGCCCAATAAAATGCAGAGTTGTGCATCCCAGTTGCATTGGATATATCTGAAACACAACTTGGGTACCTAATGTTCCATGATCATTGTGGAAAAGAGGCAAGAAGACTGTAAGAGCCTGAGTACCAGGAAGCTCATTGTGAGATTGTGTTTCCTAGAAATGTCAGAAGCTGTTCCTATAGTATCAGCAACACGACTGCTTAAGCATCAAGTGAACAAGGACAGCGCCAACAGATATGGCAGTATCAATGGGAGAAAGACCCCATGGCCTCATCCCTACATGGAGAACTGTAGGAGACTAAGGAATGCAGAGAGTGAAAGAAATAGGCCTCCTCAAGAAAGAGCTCATGAACTGTCCAGCCTAAAAACATACATGCAAGCAACATTATACAGACTGAGCAGGTTGCACTTATGTATTTAGAACAAGCATAGATCTAAATATGTGTGTGTGTGTGCATACATGTGTTCATGCATTTGTGTGTGCATGTGTGTGAATGGGAGATGTTTATGTGTGTGTCTGTGTGTATGTATGTGTGTGTCAGAAGAGTTAGAACAAGTATTGGAAAAAAGGGACATGAATTTCAAAAAGAACAAAGAGATGTATTTGGGAGGAATTCAATGGAGGAGAGTGCAAAGATAAATTATGCAATTATATTATGATTTCAAATTTTCAAGAAATAAATTTTAAAAGCGATGTTTTCATATTATCGTGAGAGTGCTGCAATGACCACAATGCTGTTCACAGCAAAAACAGTAAAATAATTAATGTAAAACCAAGACCAATAATTCGTATTTCAAATATTCTTTTAGTCAGAATTATTATTCCTATAATGAAACATCAGGGCAAAAAGGTAAGTTGGGGAGAAAAAGGTTTATTTGGTTTATACTTCCAAAATACCATAGTTCATCATCGAAGGAAATCAGGACAGGTCCTCAAACAGGGTAAGAATCTGGACGTAGGAGGAAGAACACTGATTGCTAGAATTCTCCCTACGGCTTGTCCAGCCTGCTTTCTTTCAGAACCCAGCACTATTAGCCCATAGGTAGCATCCACAATGGCACTCCCATATCAATCACCAATTAAGAAAATGTCCTACAACCTTGCCCATAGCCCGATCTAATGGCGGCATTTTCTTAATTTGAGGGTCCCTCTTCTCAGATGACCTTAATTTGCATCTGGTGGACATAAAAATAGCATTAACAGTGCTTTCTATTTATTATTGTTTCAGATTCAAGCAAAATGAGGTGAAGGTATGTTTTTATGCATAAAATTAAGTATATTTAGAATACTGAAGAAAAAAATAAAGTATGAAATGAACAACTTTACATGTATAGTAGGAAATTTTGTTTAATATATTTAAAAGCAAACATAGAAAAGAAGAAAACCAATGCATTTTGTGTAACACAGGTCTTTCCATCTGGAACTCCCTTTACAAAAGCTGTGATGTGCAGTTCGTGTGCAAAGCACTGTTGGTTTCGACTACGGTACAAGACACATTCTAAAGGGTATTTTAAAACAATCCTTTTAACTCTCTATATGTGCCGTAAGAATTTCAAAATTGTTTGGTGAGAAAGTCACATTCACGATCGCCTGAGTTTTCACTGCATATTCTGGTTTCAGTAATAGTAACTTTAATAGTTAACTCTTTTTAAAATTGTGGAAACTCAAAATCTGAAGCTTAGGCATAGTTTGTAAACCAAACTGTACTTTCAAAGCATCTTAGATGGTTTCTGAAAACTGGTTTGTCGTGACTTGCAATCATGAATGAAGTCTGTGTTATTAGATGAACACAGGATTATTTGCAATAGTGAACAGTCTAAGGTGATAAATTGGAATAATGTCAAAGTTTAAATTGCCCAAACAGCGTTAATTACCTATCCATAAGTGATTATTAGAATTTAAAAAGGAAAACAAAATTGGAGATTTCATTCGGCAATAACATTTTGAGATTATAAAATATAGAATAGTGTAAGAGTGCCTCCAAGTGGCACTCATCAAAATTTCTGTAATAAATTAAATATGTGTTCTAAAAGTTTTAATGACAACAAACCAGAAGCATAGCTCCCACATTTTCCATCCCATTTGATTTTACTTTTCCCATGATATTTATGATTTTGATTACTGTAAATCCATTGGTAATGTTAAATACCCTCTTTGTGCTCCATTAATTCTTAGGATTTTGGACAGTTGCCTCATAAAATGTCTGGCTATTGTCTAAATCACATCTTTTCATTAAACTTCAAGAGTAAAATCTCTAATTTACTCTTATTTGCTAAGTATTAGTTGAAAAGATGAACAAAGGACTCCTCTACCATTCAAAGATTCTGCGAAGTGCAGCTTTAAAGTTTCACTCACTCCAACAAGAAAGCTTGAATTATAATGTGTGTGTAGATGAATGGACCGGAATCTGTAGATTTGTGTCCAGACAATCATGGTGACGCTGTCAATGGACTTCGCTTAACTTTGAGAGTATATAGTGTGTTGGCTTCGTCCTTATTCTGTTAAAGAATAATAAAGAATTATTAACTCAGCTGAGCCAAAGCAATTTCATACCTGAAATAAACATGGCACAGGAGCTTACAATACAAACTGAAAGCTGAAATTTGTGTTCTAGGAAGATAACCTTGCAGTAAAGTTTATTTTCAAAGGAGGTTTATCCTAAAATGTTGCTGGTTCCACCACTGTATGTCCCTTTTCATGATTTATTCAACTTCCGTTTCACTGTTTATCCTTCCTTCTCTCATTTCAGATAAATAATTTCCGGAAGCCATTCTTTTCTCTCTCCCAAAGACGTAAGACCAATGCCACCCCCTGCTAATCCATTTCTATATCCTGGGTACTCTGTGTTGTTTTGTTGTTTTTGGTTTTGAGCATTTCAATTTCTCTTCTTGTTGACACTTTGGGAAAGCATTTCTTGAAATTAGATGATATTGATAATGAAACTTAATGTTCAGTCTCCAAAGTCTTGGCATGTCATTTTTTCAAGTGTATTAAATATATATATATATTTACATTTGTAAAGATTCTGAAATAGATATGTAATCTGTGTATGTAATTTCATCTGCTAACTTTTACTCTAGAATGTAATGTTGCACTATCCATGGGATTATTCTGTTAGGGACCAAGAAAGCAGTATTCCTAATGAATATCCACTCTCTCTGATTTTCAAGCTGCCCTTTTCACATGGGATTCATGCTGTATGATTTTACTTCTCTCCTGTCTCCATGTGAAAACCAAATTGTGCTTTAACTCCTTGCCAATATTCTGCTCATCCAAGGCAGTTTCAAGCAGTTACCATTTTTAGTGGTGTTTCATTACCTGCCAATCAGAGTCCATGTCAGACTTTCATTAGTACAGTATTTACTCTGTCTCTCGGATCATTAATGAGCTTTCAAATAAAATCAGGCTGACATTCATCGCCAGGGACTCGACGAGCATAACATTATTTACCATTACTCAGATCCAAGTTAATCTCCAGATTTTAAACATTATTCTAGTGCACAGAGCAGAACCAATAACTTTCTTAATAAAAGTTGTCCCTGGAATTTAATGAGACACATCGATTTCAGCTGTTATCTATACAATGAGACTTTCTACATACATACAACTGTTAATCCTACAGATTTCTCCTATAATTAGAAATTCATATGTTTATTTTTCCCAAGACATGCCTTCCATGTCTGTTCCTTCATAGTTCATTCATTTGCCACTAATGGGAAACACTTATTAGCCTTGAAATCTACCCCTTCTTCTTTTAGAACAGTAAAAACTTTTTAATTTTTAATGTGTACACCAACAGTCCAGAGTTGTATATATTTTGCAATTCAGAGCATGCAACAATAAAATTCAATTTATATTTTGTCACATATTAATAACCTAATTAAAGAATTAGAAGCAATAAACTAAAAAATCAGCAAATTTTATGGTACTTATAATGATTAAATAAATAAATACTTAAATTTTATTTTAAAACACATAGTTAGAAACACAAAAACTTGAAATCTCATAACCCTACAAATAAAATGATTTCAAGGTACTTTATTTAGTTGAATAATAATTCTTCTGCATTTGTAGGTTATACATTTTTACCTATAAACTATCATAATATAAATTTAACTACATACTACATGATTTTTAACTATGATGTTTTATGTTATATAGAGAGAAAGATAAAGATTTATACTCTATTCAGATGATAAATGAGAATCATTGGGTAAACTAATGCTAAACTTAGGGTAATAAAGGCTATAGGCATTTGAAAGTAAGATTCTTAAAAACTATTAAAAATTTACAAATTGATTATTAGTTCATAAAATCCTCAATTTGGCATGTAGTTTTAGGGCCAAACTAGACTGAGAAGCACCAAAAAATGGGAAATGGTAGGCAAAAATAAAGAACTTTTAGCAAAGTAAGTTGTGCTTAAAATGCCTGGGCTACATTCCCATAATCTTGTATCCTGTGAGCGCTTTCAGAACTACCACATCTTGTCCTAAGAAGAAGACTGCAGTGAACTTCCCATGTGCATTTTCACTTACTGGTTTTGAGAACTCTTGTCCCACAATCAGTATGAAGCATGAATGAATGAATCAATTATTGAATGAATGAAAAAGACAAATTTACATATTGATCCAAAGACCCATGATGAGAAACTACAACAGTCTTATTGAGCTATGGACGATTCCTTCATAAGAACATTTTGAACTGTTTATCACCATCAATGAAGCTTGATGAAATACAGTTGTTCAAATTTATCTGATTATGTTTCTCATAACTGAAAATACTTTAGGGTTAGTTAATTAGATAATAAAGTATCAAATTATAATAATATCCCTCAAATTAAAATGATGGTAGATATTTTTCCAAATATTTTTATATTAAAATCATATGTATTTATGAATATATATTTAACTGATGTCAGTTAGTGATATAGAAATGTGTCAAAGCATATTTCACAAAATTATTCAAAACTAGAGATGATTTGAATTCTTTGTGACATCAAGGCATAAATATACAGATAAAATGACAAAAGTTTTCAGGGCATTCATCAGTAATTATCATAGTTTGCTTTCTGCTGTGATAAAACACTGACCAGAAGCAACAAGGAAGGGAAGGGAAGGGAAGGGAAGGGAGGGGAGGGGAGGGGA
>LOEQ01012428.1:0-25817 GCA_001685075.1 Bramus lutescens
AGGGAAATGGGAGGAGGGGAGGAGGTGGAAATTTTTAATAAAAATAAATAAATATAAAAAATTTAAGGAACAAAGAGACTTTTACACATCCTCAAAAAAGAATAAAGTGTATACAGAGGAAAGCTAACATACACATATCTGTTCCTCGCATCTGTTATTAGCTATATTTACTGATTTCAAATTTTTAGGAATAAAAAATATTTTGACTGCTCAAGGCAAATGCACACAAGGAAAGTTTTATGAATGATAGTGTCAGTCCATTGCACAATAAAAATGCAACAGCAGTGGCCATTTTTATTCAATCTTGAAATCAGAAATTATAAAACATGGGTGCTTCCAGCCATTTCTATTATTTGACATCCAATTAAAGTAATGTTGCTATAAAAACAAATACAGAAATCCCTAAGGAAATAGGCAAGGTTGTATACAAGCCTCCATGGCACAATCAATAGGAAGCATCGACTACAGAAGCCCTTGGTTTATTCTAGACAAGTAACAAATGCTTTGTTAACGTTTTCCAAGATTGTACACATTATGCAATCTTGACGTTCTTCTAAGGGTGGTGTTGCTTAATTTGGATGTTTGCAGCTGTTTGCCCCTGCCACCCCCACCAATCAGAGTTTTGTCTCTCCCACAGGATCGTCACGCTTCTTCTCCTCTGCACTCAGCAGCTATTGTCAGTGGCAATTACCACCCACTCTACAGGGTTGCTTAAGTTGATCAATTAGAGGAGGTAGATGTGTTTCAGTAGCTCTGAGATAGAGCCAACAGTACATATGCTCCACTATAGATACTTCCTTCAATTCTGTGCAGCAGAAGAGGGAGAAAAAGGCAACGGGTTGAGAGAAACAGGAGATAATTAGAAATATTTGAACTTATCAGCTGTACAAGATAGAAAGTATTTGGGGACTTTCAAGCAGAAGTAACTGTGTGTAGACTCTCTGTGGCAGTGACTGTGTGGTGTGAAGAGAAACAAAGAAGTACAGTGCTATAGCACCGCCTGGAGTCTTTACTAGCCATGGCCACAATTCCAACTTTACCCAGGATGCTCTAGGTGGGAGAATACCAACCTCATCTCGACTGGTATCTCTTTATTTCATGTAGATGCTTCACCCAAGAAGAGGGTTTGGCTGCAGACTGTTGTTCCTTTACATCTGAGAGAAAATGTTACATGGGAGGAAAAATCACCCTTGGTTAAGATCCACTGTGCTAGATTTCCCCCCATTTAGACCACAGACATCGCTTTTCCTCTGCCTTTTATCCTGAAATTGCTAACATCTAGAAATGCCTTAGCTAATGTTACTATTGTTAGTGTTAATAAATAATGTTATGTATTGCCATGGCTAATATTTTGTTGTTTGCTAATAGATGCATGGAAGTTCTGGTACACCTCTGGTGTAGGAGGCCTTTCTCTATTTGTGTTGTTTTCATTGGTTGAATGAAGAAGCTGCATTGGCCTTTTGATAGGGCAGCCCTTAGGTATGTGGAGTAGAGTGAATAGAATGCTGAGAGAAAGAAGGCAGGCAGAGAGAGCCGCCATGAAGTTGCCAGAGTCAGACATGCTGAATCTTTCCTGGTAAGCCACAACCGACCTCGTGGTGCTACACAGATTACTAGATATGGGTTAAAGCAAGATGTGAGAATTAGCAAAGAAGAGGCTAGATATAATGGGCCAGGCAGAAATTTAATTAATACAATTTCCGTGTGGTTATTTTGGGCGGGATGGAACAAAGGGCCACTCTTCCCCTGGCACCTGCCGACCCTGATTCTATCACTAAAAATGTCTGATTATTTCATAAAAATACTAATAAAAACAGAACCAACATGGAGAATAATAGCTGCTTATAGTATGCTACTATGCTATAGCTACTGTTTCTAAGCAAATCACACAATACACAGGCACAGACACACACACAGACACACACACACACACACACACACGCACACACACACACATAACACCCCTGTTAGGGAGCCTTTACCAGAAGACTGAGAGGTTATATCTCAGTCAGTAACAAACTGGTCACACAAGCATGAAGACCTGAATGTAAGCCCCAGAACCAGTGTTAAAAAGTTAAGCATGTTAGTGAATGTCTGTAATTCTAGTTTGGGGGGAATCAGACAGGAGTATCCCAAGGTTCACTGACTAGTCACGCTAGCATACTTGGCACATTTTAGGTCAAGAAGAAACTCTTTCTTAAAATAGGAAGGAAGGAAGGAAGGAAGGAAGGAAGGAAGGAAGGAAGGAAGGAAGGAAGGAAGGAAAAGACAGGAGACAACAACCAAAGTTGTTCTCTGTTTTCCACGTACACATGTGTATATGTGCCCATACGTGCACAGATCCATTTTCATAAGTCATACTAATATTTAGAAAAGTTAAACAATGCATGCTCTTAAGAAAATCATCCAAGGTTTTCCATTCTTTTCCTGCCTTTCTGTTTCCTCCAAATCTATTCCCATCATCCTGAACAGGAAAGCTTTTTTCAGTTCCTCAAGCAGTCAAGGACATGTGTCGGAACTCACAGGTTCTCTTCTAGAGGAAATAGTGCTCTGAATTTCCCACTTCCTGATATGCAGTTCTGTTAGGACCTGATTTTCGTAGGCACACCTCATCTAATGAGATCACCAGGCTCCCTCTTTAGACTCACCGCAATTGATGTTTATTGAGTCTCTATTTCCCCCTAGTGTCTTTGTACTCTCTGAACAAAGCCAATTCTTTGTCCCTTGCTACTCTCTCGACATTCTGATCAATGCTTGCCTAAACATTACAGTAGTGTATATGTTACCGGCAGTTTGAGTGAAGGAATGAAGATTGAGTTGGCATTGCCAAAGCCATTTAGCTCAGAAATAACAGTATGGGGATTGCCACTAAGGTCTTTCTGACTTTAAAGCCAATTCCAAACTTCTGCCCATTAGTTCACGTCTGCCTCAACAGTTTCTCTCCTGTAGTCTTCATTCCAATCCCACCGTGCTGCAGGCTATGCTATGTCCTTGCATGAAGTTAAGAAGAGGCATATGGGTATCATGTGATCTGATCTCTGAAACTGTAACTAAATAAAGGTATCATTTATGATTCCATTGAATGAACACCTAGAAAGAAATGGACTATTAAATTGCAAAATCAAAACTGGCTGGCTTTAATAGAAAACCACCAGCAACAATGACCCTTGTTTTAAATCCTGCACTAGATCTTCTGCATTCACATAATAATGAGTTTAATACTGTGGTGGGGTTTGAAATGCCAAGCATCACACCCAGTGACTGTTAACAAATGGAGTGCCACCATGTGTGAAAATTTCATGATGATACAATCTGTGCCTCCCAATATATTTCAATAGATAGCAAGCGGTTCTGGTTAAGACTTTTCCAGCCAGGCTCAGATTTCATTGAACTTCATTATGGTTGGATGACCGCCTCAAATCCAATAATGGGTGAGGGCACGAGGCTCTGTGAATGACTGAATGGATGTTTATAATCTCAAAATTGTCTCATGAAATATGTTTAATTATGCATAGGTGAACAGCTGTTTGCTTAGTGTACTGTATATGGGATGATATATTTAAGTCAGACATAATATAGAACACATTGGAAAAGGATATTAAAGACAGTTACTGTGTAAACACTCACGTTGGAACTGCATGCCAAATGTCAACCTTCCAAACATGAGGAGTTGCATTTCCTTATCTTTCTCACTGCTTGTGGTTTTGTAATTAGCCCACTGGGCAGCCAGCGACAATATTATAAAAAGGCTATTAATCTGAATTCATGTTTTAATTCTTCACCGAAAAGAAAAGCCTGCTTAGCTGGTGGCTAAAGCTTAAATTATAGAACCTATCTTGAATTTCTTTTTTTTTTAATAAAATGCAACAAAGATCAGCCAACACCAACTTTTAAGTACAAGGACAATAGTCTCCTGGATGTCAGTCCCTGTCACCTTCCAACATGAAGAATCCACAGCTCATAATACTAAGCTAATTCAATTCCTTCAGGCTCGTAGTCATGAAGACTTACCTCTCTATAATTGGATTATATATTATTCTATGTGAAGGTTTGAGCAAGGGTCTTTCAAATTACTCTGAATGCTTTTGTTTAGTTCTCCTTTGTATACAAAGTGGTATATCATATTTTTGTGCTTACTATATGCACAAGGGATAAAAGTGTTAGATGAAAAATGCCTGCTTAAAGTTTATTTTCCTTAGACAATTCTTTACTTCCTGCGGACAGCATGGGCTTAATTCACCCTCTCTTAATATGTTTTTGAGTTTCATTGCTTTTTCTAAAGCATTCTGAGAAAATTAAATATTTTTAAAAGGCTTAGAACATTAGCAAGAAAGACATGAAATTTTACAAAGCAAAGATGTCTTAATTTTGTCAAGCTCATCCTGGGTAACTCCCACAGGAGCAAGCTCTTTAGAAATCATCTTGTGCAAATACTCCACAGGTCTCTGAAGTCAAAAACTTTGTTATTATAATTTTATTTAAAAGTCAGTAAGGCCGAGTAATGTGTATATTGTAATCAGTCAGAAATTAAAAAAAATTAATCCATATCTATTGTATTCCAAAGTCTATGATCTCATGGTGTATTATGATGGATCATATCACAAAGCAGTATTTATTAAATATCTACTATCCATATCAGATATTCTAGAGTCTAAAGATTCAAAGTTAAAATGAGAATATTAATGTATAAGCACATCATTGCAACAGAAAAATAAAAATTGTAGACAATAAAATGAACCAAGAAATACATGAACTAAGGAGTATATGTTATTCTGATACAATACTAAAAATACTTATGTAGTATCAAAATAAAATTTGGTTTTTAATACAATGAAGAAAAATTGAATGACCCACGATGGTATCAACTGTACATTGCTTATATTACAAAAGATCATCACTATCCAGGAGCCATGCTTATCATGAAAGTCACTTCCTCTCATGACTTCTTGATGATACTTGTTTTCCTAGGAGTTTTTTATGTACAGTTGATACCATCGTGGGTCTTATCTAGGCTCTGAGCAGTATTTCTTAAAGAATTGCTTCAATCTTTTCTTACATAATCCTCAGAAAGGCTATAGTTCAGAGGCAAAAGAAAGAGATACATATTGGTGGGAAGCAAAAAATTATACATGATTAATACATGTATCTTAAAACAAAAAAATAAAATATTTTTTAAGATGATGTGGCTTAAGACAGTTGGAATGCAAGGCTAGTAATCACAGTTAACCAGAAAAAAGATCTCACCTTATCACTCAAAACTACTAACTCCTCTCTAATTCCATCCAACCATTTCTACTTTTTATTAAAACATACTTTTAATTTGACAAAAATACAGTAATCTTTTAAAACTTAGCTCATAATTTAAAAGATTTATAGTGATGACTTTCTTCGGATTGCTGAACTGAAGCTTTTAATTTCTATATTGGATTCCTTTCCTCTAGAAACAGTTCATCTACCAGTTGCAGAAGACAGAGACATGTGTGCTATAGTTAGTAATAGCCTCACCTGCTCTTCCCATTGACCTAAAGGACTGGCCATGTTGTTAACATCTATGTCTATTGGTGTTTATAAACCAAATACTCCAGACTCTGTTCCTATGGGAAAAAAAGTGACTTCATGCAAACAACTCCTTTGGACCTCAAGTAAGAGTATCTTTTACTTTGTGTTTGGTTATTTAATAAGTTTTACTAATGAAATTTTTGTAATGGGAATTCTATGAAGTAGAACTTGTCAAATATTTCCAAAAATGTAGTGGGATAGTGAGTTTTCCTTCTCAATTTGATTGGAATTAGAATCATGTAGGAGATAAAGGACCATCATTCATTGTGTTTGTGAGGACCTTCCCAGACCAGATTAGGCAAAGTAAGTGGCCTCATGTGATGAACTGGGGCCCTGGTGGATTAATTGGGGTGGTGGCAGGCATCGCAATGCTCACATGTCCCCTTACCCTTTCTTTGTCTCATGTTAGGCATGATATGATGCATCTCATAGAATGGTGTAGCAGTTCTTAACCAATGGGGCATGGCCTTTTGAGGGGTCATAGATCAGATATTCTGCATATCAGATAGTTACGTTACAATTCATAGCAGAAGCAAAATTACAGTTATGAAATAGCAATGAAAATAATTTTAAGACTGGAAGACAATACAACATAGGGAACTCTATTAAAGGCCGTAGCATTAGGAAGGTTGAAAACCACTGCTATAGAGAAACATCTAAAGGAAAGTCTCAGCAAGAATGAGTGACTGTAGGTAATTGTCTTGGGACTATGTAAATAGCATTGAAAGATATATACAAATTAGTCATTGTGCTGTTACTGCGAGATTCAGGTTTGCATCAACTAGCAATCCAAGAGAAAGCAAGAGTTGTCCTCATCCTCCTCTCTCCTCTGAGCAGCAGATTAGTAGCAAGCAGTGAATTTGTAGATTTTATATTATAGATTTTCATATCAGGGATGCAAAGGCTGACCACTTGGCCAGAGCATATCTCTAGCAGTTCTACATCGTTTTATGATTGCAAGGATCCTGCAGCACAGAGAATAATATATTCTTGATTGTAAAGGAGGCACTATACCAGGTAACATAAATTTAAAGAAATAAATGTTATCATATTTTTATGCCCTCAAAACAAAGTAAACTTGTTATATGACAAAAGCATTAAATATTTAAATGGGAACATTTTAAATTTTGGATTAATATTTAAACTACTTGCCACAAGTTTTAATATCACACACTAGAAATTGCTAGAAATACAGTGAGAAGCACTCCAGGGCATCTACTTGAAGGTGATGTGACTGTATTCATAGAAAAATGCAAGGCGTTTTACAGGCTAGAGTCCACCTTGTCAGTAATGCCATACTTAGATATTCTGAGGTTATATTTCATGGAATTGTATTTCCTTCAGCGCACATATGTGAACACAGGAAGTCATATTGTTGTGTCTGTGTGCATACTTATACATGTATGTGAATTTACATTCCCTTGGTGTTTGGAGTTGGTAAAGAAACCAAGAGAAAAATCATCAGTATAATCAAGAAGGGTATCCAGGGCATTTTAAAATTATCATAATTTTGTGCTGTATGTGCGCCACAGCACATGTGACACATGTGGAGATCAGGACACTGCATTTGGGAGTCAGTTTTCTCCTTCTCTGGAGGATTACAGGGCTTGAACTTGGGTCATCAGGCTTACATTACCACAAGTGCTTTTACCTGCTGGGCTGTCTTGACAGCCCTCCAAGGCATTTTTAAACGAGGCATATCTCCCTGGTATCTTCTAGCTCTCTAAATGAAACACTGCCAGAACAATATGAGATACTGCTTATAACATCAAAGACTTGCAAAGATTGAACCTTCCTGATCCTGGTGAAGATTCTATAACAAGAATTCTCATATCAAAGAAGCTAGAGATTAACTCCTAGTGATTAGGGGCTAAGTGTAACAGCTTTAAATGTATGTTCTGCCTCTGTGCCCTTAACATTTCTCACTGTTACGCTATATCATTTTTAAGAAGATATTTTTGAGAAAACAATAGGCAGGAGAAATTTATGAGATGGTAGCTTTTTATGACACAGCATTTGATAAATATTAAACGGCTAATTTTAAACGATGGGCTTTTTCAGGAATCCATCCACTGAGCCACAAGCAAACATGTACCGTGTGGCCAACTTAATTATTATTGCATATAAGAGGGACTTTCTATTAAGTAGGAGTTTTGCAAATATTACATATATAGTAGGATCAAGCTAACTACAAATACTCTCCCATGTATGTCTTTAAGTTACCTCTTACAATAGAAAGCCCAGTGTCTCAGTATTGTATACATTTCCTCAGTAACAAACACTGGATTTTGTACTATATATGAGGTTCCACAGCATCCTTCCTCACCCTTCTCTGTTCTTCTAGTTCTGAGTCCAAATCAGCCCTTTATCTTCTACTCTGAGGCATGAAACTCGGCAAATCTTTCCTGTTAGCTCTCATTCACGTTCTCCTGAGCACTTGCTTATGTCACCCCCCCCTTTTTATGGGAAATATGCCATTCAGGCATTGTGTCTAAGAAATCTTCCCTATCTTTATTCTTCACTATTCATCATAGATATACATTAATATAAGCTGCAATAAAAACAGTTAATGCAAAGATTGATGCAATTTTTTCTGTAATGGATAGATTTGGAAATGCTCATAATTCTCCCATTTCTTGTTATTGATGACTTATTGTTGGAATAATGCCAGCCAGTATGTTCTCCCTTGTAAGGATCAGGCTTCAGAAAAGCTGGGGTACCACAACTTCTGAGATTAAACAGTTGTTGTTTAATTGAGATTTATCAGTTGTCAGCTGTGTGTCTCTTTGTTCACTCGCATTGAGGACACTTGTTAAGGCTGCATTCTGTCCGTGTGTAGGCACAGCAGAGACCTAAAACCTACCAGCCGTCACACAGTGAATGGAGAGGCAGATTCCCCTGCACCACAGGCTTGCAATGTTGCTGCCTCAATAGTTACCTCTACTGCAGTACCTGGAAATGCACTAGATTTCTGTTCCCTGCTAAGCTATCTCAATTCTCAACCAGAAAAATCTATGAGATAAAACAACTTTTGTTGCTTATGGTTCAATGTTTGGGGTGGATTTGCTAGGTCAAAATAACTAACAAATGAACTTGGTAATAAATATAGACACATATACTTGTTTCAATAAGAGCAAATACAGTATAATTTAATCTATAATTATTTCCTTAGCAATTCTTGGTGTTTGATGACCTGACTTTTAAGTTATGGAGGCAATAACTAATTTTCTTCTTTAAAAACATATATGTAATCTAGTTTAGTTCCTAAAAGATTTTTAAAGATAATTTCTGACTAATGAACTAAAAAATGTTTCAAATGACTTCTAAATAATCCATGTTCTTCCATTATCACTATTCTGTATAAAACATTATAAATATTTATTTACATCTGCTTTTGCTAAATAAGCTGAATTCCTAAAGTGCAAGGACCATGTATTATTCATCTCTACAAGCAGCCAGTACATCAGACATAAAATGTAGATTTCACAACTGCTTCCTGAATGAGTAGATAAATACAAGTGTGCCTGAACAAGAATGCTAATAACAATACATATGCAAGCTATTCTCCTGCAATAGCCTTTCTTTATAGATTATATTGCAAAAATGTGAACATTACAGATATAATAAAAGACACTTACTACATGTTTTAGAAGACTCTAACTTTAAGCTTCTTCTTCTGAACCTAGGGCTAAGTATACAATGTATAAATACTCTGATCTATGACCACCCCCTCATCCTTGATCTTTTTTTTTTAGCTAAACTACTTAGTTAATCAGAATGCTTCTTTCCCAAACATCTCAGCCATTATCATATCTGTAATCTATGTATGGCACTGCTGAATATTGATCCAAATTTTAAATCCCCCATTCTATCTGTCATCATGAGAAGGCAGCACATGTAAATTACTTATCTCTGTACTAGTGCACCACTTATGACAATAATGCCAGCATTTAGACATAAAAATGCTCAAATGTGAAATTCTTATATTTATGCAAATCAAAGTGGATGCTTACTCTAAGAGCATAGGTGCACATGATTGATTTTCTGCAGTGAGATAGTTAAGAGTAAATTTTTAAAGTAACTGAAAGTTA
The DNA here is from genome assembly GCA_001685075.1 of Bramus lutescens. Lineage (NCBI taxonomy): Eukaryota > Metazoa > Chordata > Mammalia > Rodentia > Cricetidae > Bramus > Bramus lutescens. Next base: position 9,651 of record LOEQ01012428.1, read on the forward strand.
AGATATTAAAGCAATGTTCTAACAAAAGTACCAAAGAGAGTTTTTAAAGTATGTTGTGCATAGAAAACTACTTGGCAATTATGTGAGTTCTAGAGCCACTGAAATCCTAATAGAAGTTAATTGTATTCACATCTTCAAAAATTGATTTTTCACTGAGATCCCTATAAAACTGAAAAGTATAGACCAACAACAATTTTCTCTCCACAGGTCTAATTCACACTGTATCATGACCACTCAAACATGGGCTATTCACGCTAAGATTTAGATATAAAATAGCTCAAATACCCAAGTGCATTGAGAAATTGTCTATGAATTGGTAGGACTTCTTAATGGAAGGAATTTGACCATAAGGATGTTAATCTCATCAATGGATTCATTATCAGATAGATTAATAGCTGAGTGGATTATATAAGGTGGAACCTCGTGGAAGCAATAGATCGTTGAAGGATTTGTTTTGTCTCTGGTTTATTCTTGTCTCTCTCTCCAGTTTCCTACCACCAAGAAAACAGCACTTTTGTATCACATATAAGCGTCACCATTTCCTATAAAAAATCAAGAAAGTGACCATGGAATGAAATGTCTGAAGCAGTGAGTCGATATCATTTTTGTTTCTTTACATCGTTTCATATATATGTGTGTGTGTATGTATGTATACACACATATGTGTGTGTGTTTTATATACATATGTGTGAGTTTATATATGTGTGTGTTTATATATGTGTTTATATATATGGGTGTGTGTTTATATATGTGTGTGTGTATGTATATACATATATATATATATATGTGGGTGGGTGTTGGTGCATCGGCGGAAAAACTTGATTGGAAATTCATATAAAAGGAGCTTGTTAATGTAAAGGAACCTTAACATGTGACTGCGATGCCCTTAGAAGTACTTAGAAGGAGTAGAGATAGGTTTGCTAGAGAATGAAAGTTTGCGATACTGTACAAAGAGCTTGGTGAGTGTGGATAGCTATTCAAATATTAACAGTTAATAGGAGTGTGAAATAAAGACCGTCCTCATGAAGTTCAGATAGAAATAAGGACTATGTTGGGCATCAGACCCATGGAAATTCATTTTATACTCGCTCATAAACTCATATATATTTTTCCGTGTCATGATTGTGAGATGCTCAATGCAGAGTTTTCTAGGACATCATGCTCGTCCCAGGCATCCTAAAGTCACATATCAAGAAACTCAATTGCGATTACAGATGTTTTCCAAGAGGCCCAAGTACTTCTTTGAGTTAATGTCATCCATGTTGTCATGGTTTGAACAAGGATGACCCCCATAGGCTCATATATCTGAATGCTTAGTCACCAGGGTGTGGAATTGTTTAGAAGGGTTAGGAGGTATGTCCCTGTGAGATGGTAGGCTTCGAGGTTTCAAAAGCCCATGCAGGATTCTGGGTTTCCTTCATTCTCATCCCTCTGTTTTAGACTCTTGTGTCTCGCTTCTAAAATATGCTTTACCCTATGTGTTGTTTGAATAACAAATACACCTTAGAGATTTATGTATTCAACCATTGTCACTATTTTGTAACACCCTTGCTTGAGGAAGTATATTGCTGGGTTTGGTTTTGAAGGGTTCCAGCCTTATCTTAATTCCTATTCTTTCTCTGATTTTTGTGTGTAAAAGAAATGTGATAGGCCAGCTTCCTGCTCCTTCTGCCATACAATGGCTTCCCCCACCATGATAATCTCTATCCCTCTAGAACCATAAGTTGAAATAGACTCTTTTTTAAATTGTTATTGGTCTTATGTCAGCAACAAAAATGTAACTATAATAAATCCTGTACCATAGTATGCTGAAAGTATGTAACTTGCTTGTTTGAATTTTACAGAGTTCATTGCTAAGAATTTTCCTTGCAGCTCAGATAATTCTTTGGAATTAGTATTTTAAGAATAGCAGGATATATTGGGATTTCAAGAACTCTTGGGTATGGACAATATGCTGCTGTGCAATATTTAACTATGTAAAGATGTATTACAATTATTTATGTTGTGGAATATTACTTTAACTATGTAAAGGTATGCAGCATTTGTTTATGTTGCATTTTTTTAACTAGGCAAAGATGTGTTACATTTCCTTTGTCTACATTTGTTGAATTATGGAAAGGTATGTTGATGTTTTACATTGCCTACCTAAGGCACCTGATTGGTCTAATAAAGAGCTGATTGGCCAATAGCTAGGCAGTAGAAGAGAGGTGGGGCTGGTAGGAAAAAAAAGAGAAAGAGAAGAGGACAGGGAAAAAGAGAAGGAAACATCTGGGACCAGCCAGCCAAACAGCTGCCAGGCAGACAAACACAGAGTAGGACATACAGAATGAAAGAAAGGTAAAAAAGATCCAAGGAAAAACATGAATGAAGAGAAACAGGTTAAAATAATTTATAAGAGCTAGTGGGACAAGCATAAGCCAAGGTTAAATGAACATTCCTAACTAATAAAAAGTCTCCATGTCATGATTTGGAAGCTGGTTGTTGGTCCAAAAAATGCCTACTACAATATGCAATTTTCACTACAAGGAAATGAGTCACTGGATGCTAAGGCAAAATATCATGGTTTGGATATAAAATGGTTTGAAGCTTTAAGTGTTAACATTTTAGTTTGTAGTTAGTGAAAGGTGATTGAGTTTTGATGCCACGGATCTCATTAATAAATTCATCCACTGAAGAATGCATGGATGAAGGAGTTATTAGCAGGAGGCAGGCCCTTGTTAGTGGAATTAGGTCAGTCAAAGACCTACACTATGTTCTTCTCACCCCATCTCCCTCCCTGTGATTCTGTTGTTTTCTGAATGTGATGGAGTCTCACAGATAGGCAATTCTTAAAGAATGTGAAAAAAGGTTCGACAGAATAGACACTGAGCAACTGAGACTAAATGCCATTTGTTGAAATAGTGAATTCTTCCAACAATCACCTTAATGACAACGTAGTCCCATCTGAGCCATCAGATGACATCGGAGACATCACTGAAATTTCAGCAGTATCATTGAGAGATCTTGAAACAGAGATCTCTGGCAATATTCCATACCAATAGAATTATGAGATGAATATTGGTTTTCAATAACTTGAAGACTTCAGGTGCTTTTACACAGCAACATGATGATTTAGACTGACAATGGATATACAAAGGTCTTGTGGAAATAGGCTGTAGGAAGAAATCATAGGAACAACCAAATCGGTATTTTGTGTTTATTGTATAATAGAGACAAGCAAAAAAATATATGGGGCTTAAAATTATATGTATGAAGGAATCGCTCGGGCCATCTAGATGTTGCATTTTCTTTCATTTATAATGTATAAATTTCATTTTTAGAAATTCTAGCATATATTAGTTTTAGCTATTTGAAGATAATAAAAATGAGCGCAGAACTACTTATATAAAAATCTAATTTCCTGGCAATGGTTGAAGCAGTACTAGGTTTCAATGTCCTTTCCAAAATACATATCGAAAATTAACTGTAATTATAATGCTATTAGGAAGTGAAGCCTTTAAGAGATGATCAGGCCATGAACCTGTCCTCATGAGAGGATTAAAGCTTTTATCTAAGAAACGGGTTCTTGATTTTTTTCTTTTTAAAAAAAAGATAAATATGGCCTTTGTTTTCTCTTTATTTTGCATATATCATCTGCCTATCATCGGGTTTGGGTTAGATGCAAGGCGAAGGTCATTACTAAATGCAAATGTCATGCTCTTGTACTTTCCACACTCCAGAACCAAGAGTCAAATAAAATTCCATTGTTTATCACTTCTGTAAACTTTGACATTATCTTATAGTATTAGGAAAATAAGCTAAGCTAAGTAGCATGCACATTTAAAGAGAAAAGTCAAATAACTGAACTTTGGGAGAAATGGCAAACACAACAGTCTAGAAGATCCACCCAGAAATAAAAATGAATATGTAAAAGCTACATAAACGTTTAGCATTCCACTTGTTATTTATATTTATTGAGAAGAAAAACCTATTTTTATTAACTTGGTCTGTCCCTGACAATATTGCTCAGTGGATGACAGGATTCTCTGGTTAAGAGTGTATCACATGTCTGCCTCTGTGACAAGAGGCAGCCTTACTGAACTGTGGTACTGGGATTAAAAAGATGGGAAATATGAGGAGAAAAATGGGATCTGTGATTTAAAAGAATAAAAAGAAAGTAGGTTTGATGCATAAGTTGAAATAGCTTGCATGTGTTCCAGAAGCTACAATCATTGGAGCTCCATTAGAATCAAAGCAATGTAATTCCTTTAATCGGTGTGACTTTCAGCAGGCTTGATGCACATGCTGAGTGGTACCTTAAAGGCACCACCTGACACTTGATATACATTTGATGCTACAGACAGAAGAAATTGCCTCTTCAGTCAAGGTGTCTTCTATGGCTTCACGTATTCACATATTCTTTCTATTGCAGAAAAAAGAAAAATCCACACACTTCAAATGGTCCTTCAGATCAGACCACCCCAGGGCCAGAACTGTAGCAATTCATCCCACCTGGCACTTCCTCATTCATAAGAAAAGGAAGTTTCTTATGCAGAAATTGAAGCAGTTGGCTGGCTCCTTTTTAAATACTGTCATGGCTCTTCTTTGTTGTCAACGTGACTATGTCTAGGATTAATTAAATCCAAAAATGGAGGGGCACACCTGTGATGGAGTTTGGATAATATGAAATGGGAAAATCCATATCTAATCCAGATGTTTGAGGTGGGAAAGACTCCATTGATCCATATCTTTAGTCATGGGAAGACCCACCTCTAAGATGACCCAAACCTTCTGCTGGAAGCCTATATAAAGGACATGGAGGAAGGAAGGCTCTCTGTTGCTTGTATCTGTTCTTGTTAGCAAGTCCTTTTCTACACTGACATTAGAGTCTACTTTTTCTTGAATCCAGGGCCTACTGAAGACCTGATGAGACTTCCAGACTTGTGAACTGAACAACTACAGGATTCTTAGACCTTCCATTCATAGGCAGCCATTGTTGGATTATCTGGACCACAAACTGCCATTCATTCTAATAAACCACTTTCTATTACATAGAGAAATTCATACAATAAATTCTGTGATTCTAGAGAACCCTGACTAATACAGGTGCTATTGCATATTGTAGTGATAACAGTTCATTAAATTGTGTATGACATGCAAATTTATACACCATTTGACACTGCACATCAGTATGACTCTACTATATGATCAATAACCTCCATTTGATATCATGATTTCAAACCTCATCACAACCAGGTGCATGTAATCTTGTTGCAACTGAAATAAAGATGAAGGGATAATGGCTCTGTTGGAGGATAGGACCATCATTCAGCAAAGTCATGCTGTCATGAACACAACCAGGATAAATATCAAGCCTTGCACAAAATAACAGGGTACAGTATAAATAGAACACAAAATGTTAAAAAATACATAAGCTATACTAGGAATTGGGCAATATGTAAACAAAAACGCGATCTAACTGCTAACAATGGCGTTCTTTCCTTAGGAAACCTTAAAAGATCAGCCCCCTATCTGATGAGGGGTTGTTGAAGATCTTTTCCCATTTTGTGGCCTGCCATTTTGTTTTGTTAACCATGTCCTTTGCTTTATAGAAGCTTCTCAGTTTCAGGAGGCCCCATTTAATCATTATTTCTCTCAGCGTCTGTGCTACTGAGGTTATATTTAAGAAGTCGTCTCCTGTGTCAATGTGTTCAAGGATCCTTCCTACTTTCATCAAAAGAACAAATAATCCAATAAAATGGGGTACAGACCTGAACAGAGAACTCTCAACAGATAAATCTAAAATGGCAGAAAGACACTTGAGGAAATACTCAACATCCCTAGCCATCAGAGAAATGCAAATCAAAATAACATTGAGAATATATCTTACACCTGTAAGAATCGTCAAGATCAAAAACACTGATGCCAACTTATGCTGGAGAGGATGTGGGGTAAAGGGAATATTCCTTCAATGCTGGTGGGACTGTAAGCTGGTACAGCCACTTTAGATATCAGTATGGTGATTTTTCAGAAAATTAGGAAACAAGCTACCTCAAGACCCAGCAATACCACTTTGGGGTATATACACAAAGGATTCTCAATCATACAGCAAGGATATGTGCTTAACTAAGTTCATAATAGGATTATTTGTCATACCCAGGACCTGGAAAAAACAAAATTTCCTTCGATCAAAGAATGGATAAGGAAAATTTACACAATGGAGTACTATACAGAGAAAAAAATGACATCTTGAAATTTGCAGGCAAATGGATGGATCTAGAAAACATCATATTGAGTGATCCAGAAAGACAAATATACTGTGTAGTCACTCATAAGTGGCTTTTAAACATAAAGCAAAGAAAAACCAGCCTACAATTCACAAATCCCAGAGAACATAAACAACAGTGAGGACCCTAAGATAGACATACATGGATCTAAACTACATTGGAAGTTGAAAAAGACAAGATCTCCTAAGTAAATTGGGAGCATGGGAATCATGGGAGAGGGTAGAAGGGGAAAGGAGAAGAATGAATGGGAGTGGAGAAAACAATATAGCTCAAAAAAATCAGTTAAAATAACTGAAACATTAGGAGCTGAGAATTCTCCTTTGTGTAAATGTATCACATTTTCTTAATCCATTCTTTGGTTGAGGGGCACCTAAGTTGTTTACAGGTTCTGGTTATTATGAATAATGCTGCTATGAACATAATTGAGCAGGTGCCGTTGTGGAATATAGCATCCTTTGGGTATAGGCCCAAGATAGTAATGCTGGAGCTTAAGGTAGATTGATTCCCAATTTTCTGAGAAATTACCATGCAGATTTCCAAAATGGCTATACAAGTTTGCACTCTCACCAGCAGTGGAGGAGTGTTCCCCTTATTCCACATCCTCTCCTACATAAGCTGTCATCAGTATTTTTTGTCTTGTTCTGATTTGTTATTTGGTTTTGTTTTTCAAGACAGGGTTTCTCTGTGTGGCTTTGGTGCTTGTCCTGGAACTAGCTTTTGTAGATCAAGCTAGCCCTAAACTCACAGTATTGGGATTAAAGGCATGCACCACCACGGGCTTGTCATCAGTGTTTTTGAACTTAGTCATTCTAACAGCTATAAGATGGTATATTGAAGTTGTTTTGACTTGAACTTCCATGATAACTAAGGATGCTCACCAATTCCTTAAATGTCTTTTGGCCATTTGAGATTCTTCCATTGAGAATTCTCTATTTAGATCTGTACCACAGTTTTAATTGGGTTATTTTGTGTCTCAATGTCAAGTTACTTGAGTTCTTTATATATTTTGGAAATCAGCCCTCTCTGCCAGATGAGGGTTTGGTGAAGATCTTTTCACATTGTGTAGGCTGTCGTTTTCTCGTATTTATTATGGCCCTTGGTTTACAGAAGCTTTTCAATATCACCAGGTTCCATTCAGTGATTGTTACTCCCAGTGTCTGTGCTACTGGTGTTATATTTAGGAAATGGCCTTCTGTACAATGGCATCATGAAATTTGCAGGCAAATGGAAGGAACTAGAAAAATCATTCCGAGTGAGGTAACCAAGACTCAGAAAGACAGATATGGTATGTACTCACAGCATACTAGATGTAAAGTGAAGGATAACCAGGTTATAATCCGCAGATCAAGAGAAAAAGTTCCGTAGGTAAAAAGAAGGACCCTAAGAGGAATACTTGGTCCGACTGGGTAAGGGGAAATAGGTGAGCTCTCCTGGGTAACCTGGGAGGGTTGTAAAGGGGAGGGGATGGGGGATGAGAAGATGAGGGAATGGGATGGCCGATTTGGGGGATGGACAGAGTGGGAGAACAGTGAAAGAGAGATCTTGATAGAGGGAGTCATTACAGGGTTAGGGAGAAACCTGCTGCTCAGAAAATTCCCAGGAATCTACAAAATGACCCCAGGTAAAACTCCTTAAATAAGTCCTCCACATGTGAGCAACAGTTGTGTGGCTTGGTCTGTTTGAGCATCCTCTGGCAGTGGGACCAGGATCTATCCCTGGTGCATGAGGTTGTTGTTTTTCGGAGCCCATTCCATGTGGTAGGATGCCTTACTCAGCCTTGATTCAGGGGTGAGGGTCTTGGTCCTGCCTCAACTTAATGTACCAGGCTTTGTTGACTCCCGTGGGAAGCCTTACCCTTTAGGAGTGGATTAGGGAATGGGTTGGAGGGTCAGGGGGAGAGAGAGAGGAACTGTGTATCAGCTATGTTCATACAATTTGAAGGGCAATTTATTTCTACATCCTTATACTCCCTGATTCTCTTTCTGAACTGGTATAGACAAAAAAGAAAACCTAAGCATCATCTTTTACTTTTTAAAAACTATTTTATTACAGTAAATCTTTAATCCTTAGTTGCTGCTTTTATATCCTCCATTTATAACCAATTACCTCTTACAAAAAACTCAACTTTTTTCAAAACCCCTTGCAAACTCAAAGTTCTCTCTCCTGTGTAGATATTTGGAAGACCCTCCCCTGTAGCCTCCAGGCATCTTTTCTCCAAGAACTGCCTTACCTGATACATAGTTATAAGACCAGAGCTGTGAGAAGGAACAACAGCTTCTTGTCTCTCACTTCAAAGGTTTAGATAAGGGAGGAACCTGTTTCACTATGAACTGAAATAAATGGACTCTCTCTTGGGGGTTTTGAAATAAGAATCAATGGCCATTCTTAATAGTTGCCTCAAAAATTAATACTCAAGCTTGTCATACAAGTTACATTCTTGAGAAAAAAGATTAAGCACAGAAATCATATAGAAGAGAAGAATAGAATAGAAATGAGAAAAACTGAATGAACATATTCTGCAGGCTTCTCACATTCTATACATCCCTTTGCTTGCTGTCTTTGAATCTTGGCCACATTCATAACCTTCACTTCCAGGAGACACTTCCAATTTTTCATTCTATAATATAAATGTCTTATCTGCTTAAGAAAAACATATAGTAACATACAGCAACCATGCAAAGGCTTACGGGAACTTCACAGATCCTGCAAAGCAAGAATACCAGCCAAGGCCCCTAACTTGTAAGTCACACCCACTCTGATGCTGTAGATTCTTCCCACTTTCATCTGACTTGGATCCACAACAGGCTGAAGCCAACATTAGTAAAGACACAGAGCTGGCAGTATATACATGTTTAGACACAGCCTAAAACAATGACTCAAAACAGTGTCACATTAAGAACTGTGGAAAACACTTAAGATTGTCAGCTTAGAACAGAATGACTAGAAAAAGTAAATGATCTGTCTTTAATCATGTAATAAGGCATTTAACTTAATGTTTCATGGAGGATTATTTTTCTTAATGCAAGACCATTAAAACAAAATAGGTTCTTCTTCCAAAGGTATTGACTTACCTGATACTGGAAGTATCCCAACAAAACCTAGATGCCCTCTTAGCAGAATATTTATTTTAAAAAAATACATTCAAGCCACAAAATCAAATGGGTAGTACCAGTTCTAATTTCCCTAATAACTCTAAGGTTATGATCTATCAATTTCTCCTAAATAACTGTAGTATCCATTATTAAAATATAATACTAATATCTGCATGTTAGTTGTATAGAATTTTCTTTGAGCTAAAAGATTCCTTTTCAGAGAGATGGTAAACAATTAGATGGTTTTTTTTTCCCTTCTAAAAGAAACCCCATTGAGACTGAGGAACTAAACAACTCACAAATCTCAGGAAGTCCCTGAGGCTTATCATGTTCACAAGATCCATTCCTCCATAGTGTTGTATGAACAGTAGAGATTGCTGAGGGAAAAAAAGACTCTGACCTGTGGCAATGCTTTCAGGTCATTTAGAGAGTTCTGGAGTTCCCACACATGGTATATGCTATGCTTATTCAAGGTAATGTACCTATCTTGGGTTGTCCCTGTTCCTGCAATGAACTGTTCACCCATATTCCTGGTAGTAACCCCCCCAAAAAATCAATCGTTTATCAAGTTGGACTCTGCAATAAGGTTACTTTGGACAGTCATGGATTCCTAATCTTGAATTAGTAGGTTGTTCACATCTCCCCAGAAAAACTGTCATACAACAATGGTAAATAAGATTTCATTTAATTCATAATAACTAGTACCAGGGAAATTTTTCTGATGAACAGGCATTATGAAAGCACACATGTCAATGATATTCACCAACTGTATGATTTGATACTCAAATAAAGGGTAACTTTCTTTGCAATGGCATTTAAAGGTACACGTTTGTTTAATATCAGCTTATAAAACCAAGCAATAAGCACCAGGTACATCAAACACATTCTCAGAGTTAATGACATCATCACTGAATGTCTTCCTTTGAGCCATGAAGCCTGGATTCATAGCATCATCACCTTTCTAGAAAGTTTTGCCCTCAGAAGCTTGGTTATTGTTGCCAAGGTTGCAAATTAAGCTCATTAGAATCTTAACATTTTTAAGTGGCCATTTCTTCCTTTTAAAAACTATTTACTGTACCATTCAGACATTCTCCCAGAAGGTTTCTTTGATTAATAAACTTATAATTTTTTTCCAGACATTTTAAAAATAGGATAGAGCCAGTAAAAAAATATAAACAATTACTATGCCTTGTGCTGTTGATGCTCTAAGAATTTCAATAATCTTGTTCAGATAGTGGCATGAGTGACAAGCAGGAGGTGGACCCAGTTACATTTCCTGCCATTCCTTTCTTGAGAATACTAAGACCATATGATGTACAATCAAGCCTACTCTGGGTTGTTTTGTTTGTTTTGCTTGCATTCCCTGTATTTCATCTTTGTTTCCCAATCTATAGTGGACTCAGGAATGTATGTCCAAGTCTTAATTCCTAGAAAATTGAAATAATGTCTTACATAGTGAAATAACAATAACTCTAAATTGGAAATCATGAAGTGAAGCTTACTTCGGGCTTTAATTGCCGTCTGGTGTCTTTAAAGAAAAAGGTCAGTGGGGGACTACTCAGACACATAGAGGACAAAACTGGAATAAATACAGGAGCAAACACTTAAACCAAGAACCAGCAGAAACCACAAGAAACAGGAGATGATAATGAACAAATCTTCACAGACCTGAGCAAACCAAGACCTGCAGACACCCTGATTTCTGTTTCTCATTCAGGAAAAGTTTATTGACTCTTATCTACCATTTCCCTGGAATGAGAATGAAAGTATTCATATAGCAATTTTCAGATGTTTTAGATATTCCACAAAAAGATAAAAAATGCCTCTTATACATAGGAAAGAGGTCTTTTCTTATACAAAGAAAGGCTTAATGGTACCTGCCCTAAGAGGTCATCCATAAACCATTAGATGGTAAAAACACAAAAGCTTAACAATAAATCCTATTGGATAGATGGTGAATAAACATATTTTTACTGATACCAGTGGGAAGGAAAATCTGGCACAACCTTTACAAAATTCAAAGATTCAAAGAGACTAATTGAAGCATGTGTGGTTTTTTACCATTTAACACAGAAATGATACATCTACGAACTTACTATGAAGCTTTAAATCTGAAAATACAAAAACATGAAACACTTGTGCAAGGTTATTTATTGTGACATTATTTATAACTGCACATTTTTAGAAATGACCTGTTTTCACATATACAAAAAGGTGAATTTGATGATATTCTGTGCTGCTATAGAAGGGAGAGGAGGGAAGGAAGGAAAGAACAAAGAAAGAAATAAAAAAAGAAAGAGAGAGAGGGGAAGCAATGAAGGAAGTAAGGAAGGAAAGAAAGGATTCCATAAAGAAAATACTATATTAAGTGTAAAAGTTAGGTCAAAAAACATCTATTCTGTTTGTCAATATTAATTTTTTTTTTAAAAATGGAAAGTCAACATATATCTTTTTGTTTTTTAAGATCACCAAAAAATAACATTTAGAGTATTAAGTGTTTGAAATTAATTGGATAATATGGGAAAGCAAGAATGTGATGGAGCAGAAAAAAAGAGCAATATTTTTAGGTCATAACTTAGAGATAAATATGTTCACTGATACATGTTCATATTCTACATATTTCAAAAGATACATTGGTCTTGTAGAAAAATATAGCAGACAATGGAAATAAATAAGCCTAATCCCAGTTCATATGACTTTTGTATATACAATGAATGCCAAACAAACATCCTTCCTGAGTGTTTACCATCATCAAGAAATGTGGGATGGTGGCAGAAACTCAGACATTTGATTTGATATCCATCTGTTTAATGTGTCTACTGTAATGGCATGGGCAAGACAATTTATGGAACTATTTTTTATTTATTATATTATTGGGTAAATGAGTAAACATTTCAGTCATGTTGTAAACTAGAACTCTAATTTGGACAGAAGGGATGAAAAACTGAAGGGTTTTAACATATGTGTAACTGAGGCAGGGCAATAGCATAAGCACAAGCCATCAGATGCAAGCTCACAATGAGTAAGCAAAATTGGCCAAGACAACCTGTCAGTGAACTACAAGCATGGTAATTACTGACATGTGCTACAAACCAGAAATGTTCTTGTGGCAGCTTAATTTCCCTAACCCAATAAAAACGCCTGACCTTTTTACAATCAAGCATTTCTGCATTAGAATCTCTCGGAGTCTGTGTCTTGCCTAACATGTCATCTCACCCCCTGCCCCCCACCCCAGGAGACAGGGATTGCATAACAGGCAGCATCAACAAGCCCACAAAAACTATATGTAACCTTCTGCCTGCACGAATGAAAACATAGTAGTATGTATATAGACATTTATGTAGCTGTTTATAGGTCTTCTTCTGCTGGAAGTACCAGAGTACAGAAATTCCACAACAGGATTGAGCAAGCTCACATCTAGACTTTCATATCTACTCTTCATTACTGGGAAATGTCCATTACTGCTTTCAGAAATTATTGATTTCAAAAATGGAGCAAGCAGAAGAATGCAAGAAAAGGTAGAAAATGAGAAACAGCTCAAAACGAGAGAACATAATTTGAAGAGTCTCCACCGATAAAATACAGTATCAACATCAGCATGATTTACATTTTAAGGATTTTAAAAGCTATGTGAAAAGTAACAACTGATGAACCAATAATGTGCAAGTACATAGGTACACTTGTAGATGGATATATACAAGAGAAGGCTGTGCAAAAGAAAACAGCAGGATAATGAGTGAGGTTAAGAAATTGAGGGAATTTGAAGCCTTCATTTCTATCAGATAGACAGAAGAATGAACAACGCTGGGATCTAAATTAGCAGGCATTCCTGACAAGATATCTGTGTGGTTGTCAAGAAGTTTTTTTAGATTGTAATGGTTACAAATAAAGGAGTACGATGCAGAAACTAAAAAAAAAGGGGACAAGTTAATGGTAGTATCACTAAGAAAGGCTGAAGGGACAGGTAGACACGGAGCCATGGCTTTATAACACTGAAACAAAACATATCCTCAGCAGCCTATCCAAAACATATCCAATCTGCATGCATAGCAGCACTTTAATAACTAAGGAAATACACATAGATCAAATTGCTTTATATATCCCTGCTTCCGTGCACGTCAATTGATGCAGCTCTCATATCTTCATCGGGGAAGTTTCTTTGAGCAGAGAAAGAAAACACAACTGATTACAGTTCAGACAAATAAGTATCTGTGGAGTGCTCAGTCATAAATAAATATCTATGTCACATCCTGGCCCCAAAGACTTAGGGATTCTTGTGGAAGAGAGAATGGAAAGTTGCGAAGAAAGGGAGGATCAGAGAGAAACTAACTGTTGGAGATGACAAGGTAGCTGCACCCATGAATTCATAAGAGCTGTTGTTGCCTACTCAAGACTTGATCAAGATCAAGCCAATCCACATTCCAGTATGAAAGGGGGCGTGTCTCACAAATTTCCTCTTGACAGTTGGGTGGTACTGGCGGAATTAGAGACACGTTTCTTTCATAGAGTGATCCCAGATTGTTAGAGCATACTCCAGTGGACAACCTTACAAATTGGATTTAGCATATTAATAAAAAAAATAGAAAGCATAAAGTTAGAGGGGTGGTAGTGGGGGAAAAGAAGATCAAAATAAAGTGAATACATATTTAAAATTTGCAGAATTTATAAAAATTACATATTTAAAAAAGAAAGAGGAAATCAATGCATATTAACAAGTATTCATTTTAAAATTTAGAGCACTATTTTTTCATTGCAAATAAATAATAAATAAAACCATCTTTTCCCATAATATGTATTCTGATCATTCTTTCCCATGTACCAACTCCTCCCAGATGCTCCCCACCCACCTAACTCCACAACTCTTTCTTTCTTTTGATTTAGACAATAAATAGGCAAACAAAGAATGACGAAAACTAGAATCTTATAAAAAGAATAATTAGAAAAAAGAAAAATCATAAGAGACACGCAGCAGCAACAAAAGCCATAAAAACACAAAATCGCAAAACTTAAAATATAAGCAGAACACAGGTGAGACATGACCCCTATCACTAGCTAAAAAAAGCTAAAACAAAGCAATATGAGAAAAAAAAGTCTGCAAAAATACTATCGAGTTTACTTTGTTTTGGTCATAGGGCTTACACTCACATGTGGTTAATATATCTAGTGTATATTTTGAGATTGTCAAGCATTATTAAAGATAAAGGCTTTAGAAATGTTCAAGATTAAAGCAGGCTCCAAAGACAAGAAAAGTAAATGAAATGCCTTTGACCTGGATTCTTTCCTGGTGGAGGAAAAATTGCTAGACAGGATATTACTGGACTGACCAACCAAGTTGAAAATGAGCTGTAATTTTAGAAAATGGTATGGACCAGGGTGAGTTTCATAACGTTTGCAATGGCAATGTAGCCAATGAAAAGGTATCCCAGTAGATAGCAGTTATACTGAATAATTTGTGGGTAAAGGCTATCAGTGCCTGAAAATTTACTTGAAATACTGGTAAAACAGGCATATACAAGTGTATGAAGGGAGAATGTGGAAAGAGCTGTTCAGAGAAAGAAAATCAAGCAATAAAGTAGACTTGTAAATAGACGGATCTGGATGAAAACTTTAGAGATGCCATTTAGCCACTTTCTCTTTCAGATTGCCCCAAATAAAAAGAAAAACAGGAAGAATCTGTAAAACTAGCAATCGCTGAATCTTGAAACTGACACTCTAATCACTTTCTCTGCTAATAAAGATGGAATCATCATAATGACGCCTCCCAAACAAAGACCCACATACGTTTCTCACTTCAGCTTCTGTATGTTTCTCACTTCTGTAATGAATTCATTCGTCCTTGCTTCCATCTTTTTCCCTCCCTTCTTTCCTCTGCCTTCCTGTGGGAGATAATACCAATAACTCCTCATTGACAATTCAAAGAAGAATTCCGAAACTGCGTTTCTAGTCTCCTGAATCTGCTTCCCAAGGTCACGCCCTTCATAGTCCTTCTTTGCCCTGCTGAATCCTTGGCATATCTTGTTTTCTTTATTACTGTAGGAAACATGAGGATTAAAGTGCAATCTTATATCCATTCATCCACTAACATTCATTCCTACATGTTTGCAAATATTCTAAATACAGAAGATAACATAAAATCATAAAAAGTTTGTTGTTTGTTTTATAGGAAATCTACCAGACTTTCCAGATTAGAGTTACCAACAATTCTTTGCATCAGCTTTGTACTCAACCAGGATAATCTATTTAAAACTGTACACTGGAAATGGTGATTAAATAGGTATTTGGTAAATGAATTATTTTCATACTGAGTGAATCAATAATAAGAAGAAGAAGGGTTAAACAATGGGCTGACTTTATGCACTATGCAATTCCCCAGTTCAAGTGTTCCCACTGGCTGAAGATGGCTCCAAATGGATTTATCAGTATAAACGATACCAGTAGCATGTGGCATCTCTGAGAGACTTCCACTGTCAATTCTAATGAGTTATTATGAAAGGCAGGCATTTCCTCGCAACAGCTGGTAGTATTTATCTAGTATAAGAAAGGGATAAATGAGGAGGCCTGTGACAACCTGAACTGGCAGCAGGGATAGATCAAGAAGAAAGCAGAAGGGATAGATCTCCAGAAGGTGGGGGAAGCAGATCACCACAGCTGCTTAAGTGTTCCCAAAGGTACATTCCCCTCACAAACTTACTTGCCTTGGGCCACCTTGTTCACAAAGTGTCTTTGGCAGATCTTTTGATACAATTGGAGGGGAATATGTTTAGATAGATAGATAGATAGATAGATAGATAGATAGATAGATAGATAGA
>LOEQ01012429.1:0-25817 GCA_001685075.1 Bramus lutescens
AGGGAAATGGGAGGAGGGGAGGAGGTGGAAATTTTTAATAAAAATAAATAAATATAAAAAATTTAAGGAACAAAGAGACTTTTACACATCCTCAAAAAAGAATAAAGTGTATACAGAGGAAAGCTAACATACACATATCTGTTCCTCGCATCTGTTATTAGCTATATTTACTGATTTCAAATTTTTAGGAATAAAAAATATTTTGACTGCTCAAGGCAAATGCACACAAGGAAAGTTTTATGAATGATAGTGTCAGTCCATTGCACAATAAAAATGCAACAGCAGTGGCCATTTTTATTCAATCTTGAAATCAGAAATTATAAAACATGGGTGCTTCCAGCCATTTCTATTATTTGACATCCAATTAAAGTAATGTTGCTATAAAAACAAATACAGAAATCCCTAAGGAAATAGGCAAGGTTGTATACAAGCCTCCATGGCACAATCAATAGGAAGCATCGACTACAGAAGCCCTTGGTTTATTCTAGACAAGTAACAAATGCTTTGTTAACGTTTTCCAAGATTGTACACATTATGCAATCTTGACGTTCTTCTAAGGGTGGTGTTGCTTAATTTGGATGTTTGCAGCTGTTTGCCCCTGCCACCCCCACCAATCAGAGTTTTGTCTCTCCCACAGGATCGTCACGCTTCTTCTCCTCTGCACTCAGCAGCTATTGTCAGTGGCAATTACCACCCACTCTACAGGGTTGCTTAAGTTGATCAATTAGAGGAGGTAGATGTGTTTCAGTAGCTCTGAGATAGAGCCAACAGTACATATGCTCCACTATAGATACTTCCTTCAATTCTGTGCAGCAGAAGAGGGAGAAAAAGGCAACGGGTTGAGAGAAACAGGAGATAATTAGAAATATTTGAACTTATCAGCTGTACAAGATAGAAAGTATTTGGGGACTTTCAAGCAGAAGTAACTGTGTGTAGACTCTCTGTGGCAGTGACTGTGTGGTGTGAAGAGAAACAAAGAAGTACAGTGCTATAGCACCGCCTGGAGTCTTTACTAGCCATGGCCACAATTCCAACTTTACCCAGGATGCTCTAGGTGGGAGAATACCAACCTCATCTCGACTGGTATCTCTTTATTTCATGTAGATGCTTCACCCAAGAAGAGGGTTTGGCTGCAGACTGTTGTTCCTTTACATCTGAGAGAAAATGTTACATGGGAGGAAAAATCACCCTTGGTTAAGATCCACTGTGCTAGATTTCCCCCCATTTAGACCACAGACATCGCTTTTCCTCTGCCTTTTATCCTGAAATTGCTAACATCTAGAAATGCCTTAGCTAATGTTACTATTGTTAGTGTTAATAAATAATGTTATGTATTGCCATGGCTAATATTTTGTTGTTTGCTAATAGATGCATGGAAGTTCTGGTACACCTCTGGTGTAGGAGGCCTTTCTCTATTTGTGTTGTTTTCATTGGTTGAATGAAGAAGCTGCATTGGCCTTTTGATAGGGCAGCCCTTAGGTATGTGGAGTAGAGTGAATAGAATGCTGAGAGAAAGAAGGCAGGCAGAGAGAGCCGCCATGAAGTTGCCAGAGTCAGACATGCTGAATCTTTCCTGGTAAGCCACAACCGACCTCGTGGTGCTACACAGATTACTAGATATGGGTTAAAGCAAGATGTGAGAATTAGCAAAGAAGAGGCTAGATATAATGGGCCAGGCAGAAATTTAATTAATACAATTTCCGTGTGGTTATTTTGGGCGGGATGGAACAAAGGGCCACTCTTCCCCTGGCACCTGCCGACCCTGATTCTATCACTAAAAATGTCTGATTATTTCATAAAAATACTAATAAAAACAGAACCAACATGGAGAATAATAGCTGCTTATAGTATGCTACTATGCTATAGCTACTGTTTCTAAGCAAATCACACAATACACAGGCACAGACACACACACAGACACACACACACACACACACACACGCACACACACACACATAACACCCCTGTTAGGGAGCCTTTACCAGAAGACTGAGAGGTTATATCTCAGTCAGTAACAAACTGGTCACACAAGCATGAAGACCTGAATGTAAGCCCCAGAACCAGTGTTAAAAAGTTAAGCATGTTAGTGAATGTCTGTAATTCTAGTTTGGGGGGAATCAGACAGGAGTATCCCAAGGTTCACTGACTAGTCACGCTAGCATACTTGGCACATTTTAGGTCAAGAAGAAACTCTTTCTTAAAATAGGAAGGAAGGAAGGAAGGAAGGAAGGAAGGAAGGAAGGAAGGAAGGAAGGAAGGAAGGAAAAGACAGGAGACAACAACCAAAGTTGTTCTCTGTTTTCCACGTACACATGTGTATATGTGCCCATACGTGCACAGATCCATTTTCATAAGTCATACTAATATTTAGAAAAGTTAAACAATGCATGCTCTTAAGAAAATCATCCAAGGTTTTCCATTCTTTTCCTGCCTTTCTGTTTCCTCCAAATCTATTCCCATCATCCTGAACAGGAAAGCTTTTTTCAGTTCCTCAAGCAGTCAAGGACATGTGTCGGAACTCACAGGTTCTCTTCTAGAGGAAATAGTGCTCTGAATTTCCCACTTCCTGATATGCAGTTCTGTTAGGACCTGATTTTCGTAGGCACACCTCATCTAATGAGATCACCAGGCTCCCTCTTTAGACTCACCGCAATTGATGTTTATTGAGTCTCTATTTCCCCCTAGTGTCTTTGTACTCTCTGAACAAAGCCAATTCTTTGTCCCTTGCTACTCTCTCGACATTCTGATCAATGCTTGCCTAAACATTACAGTAGTGTATATGTTACCGGCAGTTTGAGTGAAGGAATGAAGATTGAGTTGGCATTGCCAAAGCCATTTAGCTCAGAAATAACAGTATGGGGATTGCCACTAAGGTCTTTCTGACTTTAAAGCCAATTCCAAACTTCTGCCCATTAGTTCACGTCTGCCTCAACAGTTTCTCTCCTGTAGTCTTCATTCCAATCCCACCGTGCTGCAGGCTATGCTATGTCCTTGCATGAAGTTAAGAAGAGGCATATGGGTATCATGTGATCTGATCTCTGAAACTGTAACTAAATAAAGGTATCATTTATGATTCCATTGAATGAACACCTAGAAAGAAATGGACTATTAAATTGCAAAATCAAAACTGGCTGGCTTTAATAGAAAACCACCAGCAACAATGACCCTTGTTTTAAATCCTGCACTAGATCTTCTGCATTCACATAATAATGAGTTTAATACTGTGGTGGGGTTTGAAATGCCAAGCATCACACCCAGTGACTGTTAACAAATGGAGTGCCACCATGTGTGAAAATTTCATGATGATACAATCTGTGCCTCCCAATATATTTCAATAGATAGCAAGCGGTTCTGGTTAAGACTTTTCCAGCCAGGCTCAGATTTCATTGAACTTCATTATGGTTGGATGACCGCCTCAAATCCAATAATGGGTGAGGGCACGAGGCTCTGTGAATGACTGAATGGATGTTTATAATCTCAAAATTGTCTCATGAAATATGTTTAATTATGCATAGGTGAACAGCTGTTTGCTTAGTGTACTGTATATGGGATGATATATTTAAGTCAGACATAATATAGAACACATTGGAAAAGGATATTAAAGACAGTTACTGTGTAAACACTCACGTTGGAACTGCATGCCAAATGTCAACCTTCCAAACATGAGGAGTTGCATTTCCTTATCTTTCTCACTGCTTGTGGTTTTGTAATTAGCCCACTGGGCAGCCAGCGACAATATTATAAAAAGGCTATTAATCTGAATTCATGTTTTAATTCTTCACCGAAAAGAAAAGCCTGCTTAGCTGGTGGCTAAAGCTTAAATTATAGAACCTATCTTGAATTTCTTTTTTTTTTAATAAAATGCAACAAAGATCAGCCAACACCAACTTTTAAGTACAAGGACAATAGTCTCCTGGATGTCAGTCCCTGTCACCTTCCAACATGAAGAATCCACAGCTCATAATACTAAGCTAATTCAATTCCTTCAGGCTCGTAGTCATGAAGACTTACCTCTCTATAATTGGATTATATATTATTCTATGTGAAGGTTTGAGCAAGGGTCTTTCAAATTACTCTGAATGCTTTTGTTTAGTTCTCCTTTGTATACAAAGTGGTATATCATATTTTTGTGCTTACTATATGCACAAGGGATAAAAGTGTTAGATGAAAAATGCCTGCTTAAAGTTTATTTTCCTTAGACAATTCTTTACTTCCTGCGGACAGCATGGGCTTAATTCACCCTCTCTTAATATGTTTTTGAGTTTCATTGCTTTTTCTAAAGCATTCTGAGAAAATTAAATATTTTTAAAAGGCTTAGAACATTAGCAAGAAAGACATGAAATTTTACAAAGCAAAGATGTCTTAATTTTGTCAAGCTCATCCTGGGTAACTCCCACAGGAGCAAGCTCTTTAGAAATCATCTTGTGCAAATACTCCACAGGTCTCTGAAGTCAAAAACTTTGTTATTATAATTTTATTTAAAAGTCAGTAAGGCCGAGTAATGTGTATATTGTAATCAGTCAGAAATTAAAAAAAATTAATCCATATCTATTGTATTCCAAAGTCTATGATCTCATGGTGTATTATGATGGATCATATCACAAAGCAGTATTTATTAAATATCTACTATCCATATCAGATATTCTAGAGTCTAAAGATTCAAAGTTAAAATGAGAATATTAATGTATAAGCACATCATTGCAACAGAAAAATAAAAATTGTAGACAATAAAATGAACCAAGAAATACATGAACTAAGGAGTATATGTTATTCTGATACAATACTAAAAATACTTATGTAGTATCAAAATAAAATTTGGTTTTTAATACAATGAAGAAAAATTGAATGACCCACGATGGTATCAACTGTACATTGCTTATATTACAAAAGATCATCACTATCCAGGAGCCATGCTTATCATGAAAGTCACTTCCTCTCATGACTTCTTGATGATACTTGTTTTCCTAGGAGTTTTTTATGTACAGTTGATACCATCGTGGGTCTTATCTAGGCTCTGAGCAGTATTTCTTAAAGAATTGCTTCAATCTTTTCTTACATAATCCTCAGAAAGGCTATAGTTCAGAGGCAAAAGAAAGAGATACATATTGGTGGGAAGCAAAAAATTATACATGATTAATACATGTATCTTAAAACAAAAAAATAAAATATTTTTTAAGATGATGTGGCTTAAGACAGTTGGAATGCAAGGCTAGTAATCACAGTTAACCAGAAAAAAGATCTCACCTTATCACTCAAAACTACTAACTCCTCTCTAATTCCATCCAACCATTTCTACTTTTTATTAAAACATACTTTTAATTTGACAAAAATACAGTAATCTTTTAAAACTTAGCTCATAATTTAAAAGATTTATAGTGATGACTTTCTTCGGATTGCTGAACTGAAGCTTTTAATTTCTATATTGGATTCCTTTCCTCTAGAAACAGTTCATCTACCAGTTGCAGAAGACAGAGACATGTGTGCTATAGTTAGTAATAGCCTCACCTGCTCTTCCCATTGACCTAAAGGACTGGCCATGTTGTTAACATCTATGTCTATTGGTGTTTATAAACCAAATACTCCAGACTCTGTTCCTATGGGAAAAAAAGTGACTTCATGCAAACAACTCCTTTGGACCTCAAGTAAGAGTATCTTTTACTTTGTGTTTGGTTATTTAATAAGTTTTACTAATGAAATTTTTGTAATGGGAATTCTATGAAGTAGAACTTGTCAAATATTTCCAAAAATGTAGTGGGATAGTGAGTTTTCCTTCTCAATTTGATTGGAATTAGAATCATGTAGGAGATAAAGGACCATCATTCATTGTGTTTGTGAGGACCTTCCCAGACCAGATTAGGCAAAGTAAGTGGCCTCATGTGATGAACTGGGGCCCTGGTGGATTAATTGGGGTGGTGGCAGGCATCGCAATGCTCACATGTCCCCTTACCCTTTCTTTGTCTCATGTTAGGCATGATATGATGCATCTCATAGAATGGTGTAGCAGTTCTTAACCAATGGGGCATGGCCTTTTGAGGGGTCATAGATCAGATATTCTGCATATCAGATAGTTACGTTACAATTCATAGCAGAAGCAAAATTACAGTTATGAAATAGCAATGAAAATAATTTTAAGACTGGAAGACAATACAACATAGGGAACTCTATTAAAGGCCGTAGCATTAGGAAGGTTGAAAACCACTGCTATAGAGAAACATCTAAAGGAAAGTCTCAGCAAGAATGAGTGACTGTAGGTAATTGTCTTGGGACTATGTAAATAGCATTGAAAGATATATACAAATTAGTCATTGTGCTGTTACTGCGAGATTCAGGTTTGCATCAACTAGCAATCCAAGAGAAAGCAAGAGTTGTCCTCATCCTCCTCTCTCCTCTGAGCAGCAGATTAGTAGCAAGCAGTGAATTTGTAGATTTTATATTATAGATTTTCATATCAGGGATGCAAAGGCTGACCACTTGGCCAGAGCATATCTCTAGCAGTTCTACATCGTTTTATGATTGCAAGGATCCTGCAGCACAGAGAATAATATATTCTTGATTGTAAAGGAGGCACTATACCAGGTAACATAAATTTAAAGAAATAAATGTTATCATATTTTTATGCCCTCAAAACAAAGTAAACTTGTTATATGACAAAAGCATTAAATATTTAAATGGGAACATTTTAAATTTTGGATTAATATTTAAACTACTTGCCACAAGTTTTAATATCACACACTAGAAATTGCTAGAAATACAGTGAGAAGCACTCCAGGGCATCTACTTGAAGGTGATGTGACTGTATTCATAGAAAAATGCAAGGCGTTTTACAGGCTAGAGTCCACCTTGTCAGTAATGCCATACTTAGATATTCTGAGGTTATATTTCATGGAATTGTATTTCCTTCAGCGCACATATGTGAACACAGGAAGTCATATTGTTGTGTCTGTGTGCATACTTATACATGTATGTGAATTTACATTCCCTTGGTGTTTGGAGTTGGTAAAGAAACCAAGAGAAAAATCATCAGTATAATCAAGAAGGGTATCCAGGGCATTTTAAAATTATCATAATTTTGTGCTGTATGTGCGCCACAGCACATGTGACACATGTGGAGATCAGGACACTGCATTTGGGAGTCAGTTTTCTCCTTCTCTGGAGGATTACAGGGCTTGAACTTGGGTCATCA
Organism: Bramus lutescens; assembly: GCA_001685075.1. Lineage (NCBI taxonomy): Eukaryota > Metazoa > Chordata > Mammalia > Rodentia > Cricetidae > Bramus > Bramus lutescens. The sequence continues at coordinate 7,184 of LOEQ01012429.1, forward strand.
GGCTTACATTACCACAAGTGCTTTTACCTGCTGGGCTGTCTTGACAGCCCTCCAAGGCATTTTTAAACGAGGCATATCTCCCTGGTATCTTCTAGCTCTCTAAATGAAACACTGCCAGAACAATATGAGATACTGCTTATAACATCAAAGACTTGCAAAGATTGAACCTTCCTGATCCTGGTGAAGATTCTATAACAAGAATTCTCATATCAAAGAAGCTAGAGATTAACTCCTAGTGATTAGGGGCTAAGTGTAACAGCTTTAAATGTATGTTCTGCCTCTGTGCCCTTAACATTTCTCACTGTTACGCTATATCATTTTTAAGAAGATATTTTTGAGAAAACAATAGGCAGGAGAAATTTATGAGATGGTAGCTTTTTATGACACAGCATTTGATAAATATTAAACGGCTAATTTTAAACGATGGGCTTTTTCAGGAATCCATCCACTGAGCCACAAGCAAACATGTACCGTGTGGCCAACTTAATTATTATTGCATATAAGAGGGACTTTCTATTAAGTAGGAGTTTTGCAAATATTACATATATAGTAGGATCAAGCTAACTACAAATACTCTCCCATGTATGTCTTTAAGTTACCTCTTACAATAGAAAGCCCAGTGTCTCAGTATTGTATACATTTCCTCAGTAACAAACACTGGATTTTGTACTATATATGAGGTTCCACAGCATCCTTCCTCACCCTTCTCTGTTCTTCTAGTTCTGAGTCCAAATCAGCCCTTTATCTTCTACTCTGAGGCATGAAACTCGGCAAATCTTTCCTGTTAGCTCTCATTCACGTTCTCCTGAGCACTTGCTTATGTCACCCCCCCCTTTTTATGGGAAATATGCCATTCAGGCATTGTGTCTAAGAAATCTTCCCTATCTTTATTCTTCACTATTCATCATAGATATACATTAATATAAGCTGCAATAAAAACAGTTAATGCAAAGATTGATGCAATTTTTTCTGTAATGGATAGATTTGGAAATGCTCATAATTCTCCCATTTCTTGTTATTGATGACTTATTGTTGGAATAATGCCAGCCAGTATGTTCTCCCTTGTAAGGATCAGGCTTCAGAAAAGCTGGGGTACCACAACTTCTGAGATTAAACAGTTGTTGTTTAATTGAGATTTATCAGTTGTCAGCTGTGTGTCTCTTTGTTCACTCGCATTGAGGACACTTGTTAAGGCTGCATTCTGTCCGTGTGTAGGCACAGCAGAGACCTAAAACCTACCAGCCGTCACACAGTGAATGGAGAGGCAGATTCCCCTGCACCACAGGCTTGCAATGTTGCTGCCTCAATAGTTACCTCTACTGCAGTACCTGGAAATGCACTAGATTTCTGTTCCCTGCTAAGCTATCTCAATTCTCAACCAGAAAAATCTATGAGATAAAACAACTTTTGTTGCTTATGGTTCAATGTTTGGGGTGGATTTGCTAGGTCAAAATAACTAACAAATGAACTTGGTAATAAATATAGACACATATACTTGTTTCAATAAGAGCAAATACAGTATAATTTAATCTATAATTATTTCCTTAGCAATTCTTGGTGTTTGATGACCTGACTTTTAAGTTATGGAGGCAATAACTAATTTTCTTCTTTAAAAACATATATGTAATCTAGTTTAGTTCCTAAAAGATTTTTAAAGATAATTTCTGACTAATGAACTAAAAAATGTTTCAAATGACTTCTAAATAATCCATGTTCTTCCATTATCACTATTCTGTATAAAACATTATAAATATTTATTTACATCTGCTTTTGCTAAATAAGCTGAATTCCTAAAGTGCAAGGACCATGTATTATTCATCTCTACAAGCAGCCAGTACATCAGACATAAAATGTAGATTTCACAACTGCTTCCTGAATGAGTAGATAAATACAAGTGTGCCTGAACAAGAATGCTAATAACAATACATATGCAAGCTATTCTCCTGCAATAGCCTTTCTTTATAGATTATATTGCAAAAATGTGAACATTACAGATATAATAAAAGACACTTACTACATGTTTTAGAAGACTCTAACTTTAAGCTTCTTCTTCTGAACCTAGGGCTAAGTATACAATGTATAAATACTCTGATCTATGACCACCCCCTCATCCTTGATCTTTTTTTTTTAGCTAAACTACTTAGTTAATCAGAATGCTTCTTTCCCAAACATCTCAGCCATTATCATATCTGTAATCTATGTATGGCACTGCTGAATATTGATCCAAATTTTAAATCCCCCATTCTATCTGTCATCATGAGAAGGCAGCACATGTAAATTACTTATCTCTGTACTAGTGCACCACTTATGACAATAATGCCAGCATTTAGACATAAAAATGCTCAAATGTGAAATTCTTATATTTATGCAAATCAAAGTGGATGCTTACTCTAAGAGCATAGGTGCACATGATTGATTTTCTGCAGTGAGATAGTTAAGAGTAAATTTTTAAAGTAACTGAAAGTTAAGATATTAAAGCAATGTTCTAACAAAAGTACCAAAGAGAGTTTTTAAAGTATGTTGTGCATAGAAAACTACTTGGCAATTATGTGAGTTCTAGAGCCACTGAAATCCTAATAGAAGTTAATTGTATTCACATCTTCAAAAATTGATTTTTCACTGAGATCCCTATAAAACTGAAAAGTATAGACCAACAACAATTTTCTCTCCACAGGTCTAATTCACACTGTATCATGACCACTCAAACATGGGCTATTCACGCTAAGATTTAGATATAAAATAGCTCAAATACCCAAGTGCATTGAGAAATTGTCTATGAATTGGTAGGACTTCTTAATGGAAGGAATTTGACCATAAGGATGTTAATCTCATCAATGGATTCATTATCAGATAGATTAATAGCTGAGTGGATTATATAAGGTGGAACCTCGTGGAAGCAATAGATCGTTGAAGGATTTGTTTTGTCTCTGGTTTATTCTTGTCTCTCTCTCCAGTTTCCTACCACCAAGAAAACAGCACTTTTGTATCACATATAAGCGTCACCATTTCCTATAAAAAATCAAGAAAGTGACCATGGAATGAAATGTCTGAAGCAGTGAGTCGATATCATTTTTGTTTCTTTACATCGTTTCATATATATGTGTGTGTGTATGTATGTATACACACATATGTGTGTGTGTTTTATATACATATGTGTGAGTTTATATATGTGTGTGTTTATATATGTGTTTATATATATGGGTGTGTGTTTATATATGTGTGTGTGTATGTATATACATATATATATATATATGTGGGTGGGTGTTGGTGCATCGGCGGAAAAACTTGATTGGAAATTCATATAAAAGGAGCTTGTTAATGTAAAGGAACCTTAACATGTGACTGCGATGCCCTTAGAAGTACTTAGAAGGAGTAGAGATAGGTTTGCTAGAGAATGAAAGTTTGCGATACTGTACAAAGAGCTTGGTGAGTGTGGATAGCTATTCAAATATTAACAGTTAATAGGAGTGTGAAATAAAGACCGTCCTCATGAAGTTCAGATAGAAATAAGGACTATGTTGGGCATCAGACCCATGGAAATTCATTTTATACTCGCTCATAAACTCATATATATTTTTCCGTGTCATGATTGTGAGATGCTCAATGCAGAGTTTTCTAGGACATCATGCTCGTCCCAGGCATCCTAAAGTCACATATCAAGAAACTCAATTGCGATTACAGATGTTTTCCAAGAGGCCCAAGTACTTCTTTGAGTTAATGTCATCCATGTTGTCATGGTTTGAACAAGGATGACCCCCATAGGCTCATATATCTGAATGCTTAGTCACCAGGGTGTGGAATTGTTTAGAAGGGTTAGGAGGTATGTCCCTGTGAGATGGTAGGCTTCGAGGTTTCAAAAGCCCATGCAGGATTCTGGGTTTCCTTCATTCTCATCCCTCTGTTTTAGACTCTTGTGTCTCGCTTCTAAAATATGCTTTACCCTATGTGTTGTTTGAATAACAAATACACCTTAGAGATTTATGTATTCAACCATTGTCACTATTTTGTAACACCCTTGCTTGAGGAAGTATATTGCTGGGTTTGGTTTTGAAGGGTTCCAGCCTTATCTTAATTCCTATTCTTTCTCTGATTTTTGTGTGTAAAAGAAATGTGATAGGCCAGCTTCCTGCTCCTTCTGCCATACAATGGCTTCCCCCACCATGATAATCTCTATCCCTCTAGAACCATAAGTTGAAATAGACTCTTTTTTAAATTGTTATTGGTCTTATGTCAGCAACAAAAATGTAACTATAATAAATCCTGTACCATAGTATGCTGAAAGTATGTAACTTGCTTGTTTGAATTTTACAGAGTTCATTGCTAAGAATTTTCCTTGCAGCTCAGATAATTCTTTGGAATTAGTATTTTAAGAATAGCAGGATATATTGGGATTTCAAGAACTCTTGGGTATGGACAATATGCTGCTGTGCAATATTTAACTATGTAAAGATGTATTACAATTATTTATGTTGTGGAATATTACTTTAACTATGTAAAGGTATGCAGCATTTGTTTATGTTGCATTTTTTTAACTAGGCAAAGATGTGTTACATTTCCTTTGTCTACATTTGTTGAATTATGGAAAGGTATGTTGATGTTTTACATTGCCTACCTAAGGCACCTGATTGGTCTAATAAAGAGCTGATTGGCCAATAGCTAGGCAGTAGAAGAGAGGTGGGGCTGGTAGGAAAAAAAAGAGAAAGAGAAGAGGACAGGGAAAAAGAGAAGGAAACATCTGGGACCAGCCAGCCAAACAGCTGCCAGGCAGACAAACACAGAGTAGGACATACAGAATGAAAGAAAGGTAAAAAAGATCCAAGGAAAAACATGAATGAAGAGAAACAGGTTAAAATAATTTATAAGAGCTAGTGGGACAAGCATAAGCCAAGGTTAAATGAACATTCCTAACTAATAAAAAGTCTCCATGTCATGATTTGGAAGCTGGTTGTTGGTCCAAAAAATGCCTACTACAATATGCAATTTTCACTACAAGGAAATGAGTCACTGGATGCTAAGGCAAAATATCATGGTTTGGATATAAAATGGTTTGAAGCTTTAAGTGTTAACATTTTAGTTTGTAGTTAGTGAAAGGTGATTGAGTTTTGATGCCACGGATCTCATTAATAAATTCATCCACTGAAGAATGCATGGATGAAGGAGTTATTAGCAGGAGGCAGGCCCTTGTTAGTGGAATTAGGTCAGTCAAAGACCTACACTATGTTCTTCTCACCCCATCTCCCTCCCTGTGATTCTGTTGTTTTCTGAATGTGATGGAGTCTCACAGATAGGCAATTCTTAAAGAATGTGAAAAAAGGTTCGACAGAATAGACACTGAGCAACTGAGACTAAATGCCATTTGTTGAAATAGTGAATTCTTCCAACAATCACCTTAATGACAACGTAGTCCCATCTGAGCCATCAGATGACATCGGAGACATCACTGAAATTTCAGCAGTATCATTGAGAGATCTTGAAACAGAGATCTCTGGCAATATTCCATACCAATAGAATTATGAGATGAATATTGGTTTTCAATAACTTGAAGACTTCAGGTGCTTTTACACAGCAACATGATGATTTAGACTGACAATGGATATACAAAGGTCTTGTGGAAATAGGCTGTAGGAAGAAATCATAGGAACAACCAAATCGGTATTTTGTGTTTATTGTATAATAGAGACAAGCAAAAAAATATATGGGGCTTAAAATTATATGTATGAAGGAATCGCTCGGGCCATCTAGATGTTGCATTTTCTTTCATTTATAATGTATAAATTTCATTTTTAGAAATTCTAGCATATATTAGTTTTAGCTATTTGAAGATAATAAAAATGAGCGCAGAACTACTTATATAAAAATCTAATTTCCTGGCAATGGTTGAAGCAGTACTAGGTTTCAATGTCCTTTCCAAAATACATATCGAAAATTAACTGTAATTATAATGCTATTAGGAAGTGAAGCCTTTAAGAGATGATCAGGCCATGAACCTGTCCTCATGAGAGGATTAAAGCTTTTATCTAAGAAACGGGTTCTTGATTTTTTTCTTTTTAAAAAAAAGATAAATATGGCCTTTGTTTTCTCTTTATTTTGCATATATCATCTGCCTATCATCGGGTTTGGGTTAGATGCAAGGCGAAGGTCATTACTAAATGCAAATGTCATGCTCTTGTACTTTCCACACTCCAGAACCAAGAGTCAAATAAAATTCCATTGTTTATCACTTCTGTAAACTTTGACATTATCTTATAGTATTAGGAAAATAAGCTAAGCTAAGTAGCATGCACATTTAAAGAGAAAAGTCAAATAACTGAACTTTGGGAGAAATGGCAAACACAACAGTCTAGAAGATCCACCCAGAAATAAAAATGAATATGTAAAAGCTACATAAACGTTTAGCATTCCACTTGTTATTTATATTTATTGAGAAGAAAAACCTATTTTTATTAACTTGGTCTGTCCCTGACAATATTGCTCAGTGGATGACAGGATTCTCTGGTTAAGAGTGTATCACATGTCTGCCTCTGTGACAAGAGGCAGCCTTACTGAACTGTGGTACTGGGATTAAAAAGATGGGAAATATGAGGAGAAAAATGGGATCTGTGATTTAAAAGAATAAAAAGAAAGTAGGTTTGATGCATAAGTTGAAATAGCTTGCATGTGTTCCAGAAGCTACAATCATTGGAGCTCCATTAGAATCAAAGCAATGTAATTCCTTTAATCGGTGTGACTTTCAGCAGGCTTGATGCACATGCTGAGTGGTACCTTAAAGGCACCACCTGACACTTGATATACATTTGATGCTACAGACAGAAGAAATTGCCTCTTCAGTCAAGGTGTCTTCTATGGCTTCACGTATTCACATATTCTTTCTATTGCAGAAAAAAGAAAAATCCACACACTTCAAATGGTCCTTCAGATCAGACCACCCCAGGGCCAGAACTGTAGCAATTCATCCCACCTGGCACTTCCTCATTCATAAGAAAAGGAAGTTTCTTAATGCGAAATTGAAGCAGTTGGCTGGCTCCTTTTTAAATACTGTCATGGCTCTTCTTGGCTGTCAACGTGACTATGTCTAGGATTAATTAAATCCAAAAATGGAGGGGCACACCTGTGATGGAGTTTGGATAATATGAAATGGGAAAATCCATATCTAATCCAGATGTTTGAGGTGGGAAAGACTCCATTGATCCATATCTTTAGTCATGGGAAGACCCACCTCTAAGATGACCCAAACCTTCTGCTGGAAGCCTATATAAAGGACATGGAGGAAGGAAGGCTCTCTGTTGCTTGTATCTGTTCTTGTTAGCAAGTCCTTTTCTACACTGACATTAGAGTCTACTTTTTCTTGAATCCAGGGCCTACTGAAGACCTGATGAGACTTCCAGACTTGTGAACTGAACAACTACAGGATTCTTAGACCTTCCATTCATAGGCAGCCATTGTTGGATTATCTGGACCACAAACTGCCATTCATTCTAATAAACCACTTTCTATTACATAGAGAAATTCATACAATAAATTCTGTGATTCTAGAGAACCCTGACTAATACAGGTGCTATTGCATATTGTAGTGATAACAGTTCATTAAATTGTGTATGACATGCAAATTTATACACCATTTGACACTGCACATCAGTATGACTCTACTATATGATCAATAACCTCCATTTGATATCATGATTTCAAACCTCATCACAACCAGGTGCATGTAATCTTGTTGCAACTGAAATAAAGATGAAGGGATAATGGCTCTGTTGGAGGATAGGACCATCATTCAGCAAAGTCATGCTGTCATGAACACAACCAGGATAAATATCAAGCCTTGCACAAAATAACAGGGTACAGTATAAATAGAACACAAAATGTTAAAAAATACATAAGCTATACTAGGAATTGGGCAATATGTAAACAAAAACGCGATCTAACTGCTAACAATGGCGTTCTTTCCTTAGGAAACCTTAAAAGATCAGCCCCCTATCTGATGAGGGGTTGTTGAAGATCTTTTCCCATTTTGTGGCCTGCCATTTTGTTTTGTTAACCATGTCCTTTGCTTTATAGAAGCTTCTCAGTTTCAGGAGGCCCCATTTAATCATTATTTCTCTCAGCGTCTGTGCTACTGAGGTTATATTTAAGAAGTCGTCTCCTGTGTCAATGTGTTCAAGGATCCTTCCTACTTTCATCAAAAGAACAAATAATCCAATAAAATGGGGTACAGACCTGAACAGAGAACTCTCAACAGATAAATCTAAAATGGCAGAAAGACACTTGAGGAAATACTCAACATCCCTAGCCATCAGAGAAATGCAAATCAAAATAACATTGAGAATATATCTTACACCTGTAAGAATCGTCAAGATCAAAAACACTGATGCCAACTTATGCTGGAGAGGATGTGGGGTAAAGGGAATATTCCTTCAATGCTGGTGGGACTGTAAGCTGGTACAGCCACTTTAGATATCAGTATGGTGATTTTTCAGAAAATTAGGAAACAAGCTACCTCAAGACCCAGCAATACCACTTTGGGGTATATACACAAAGGATTCTCAATCATACAGCAAGGATATGTGCTTAACTAAGTTCATAATAGGATTATTTGTCATACCCAGGACCTGGAAAAAACAAAATTTCCTTCGATCAAAGAATGGATAAGGAAAATTTACACAATGGAGTACTATACAGAGAAAAAAATGACATCTTGAAATTTGCAGGCAAATGGATGGATCTAGAAAACATCATATTGAGTGATCCAGAAAGACAAATATACTGTGTAGTCACTCATAAGTGGCTTTTAAACATAAAGCAAAGAAAAACCAGCCTACAATTCACAAATCCCAGAGAACATAAACAACAGTGAGGACCCTAAGATAGACATACATGGATCTAAACTACATTGGAAGTTGAAAAAGACAAGATCTCCTAAGTAAATTGGGAGCATGGGAATCATGGGAGAGGGTAGAAGGGGAAAGGAGAAGAATGAATGGGAGTGGAGAAAACAATATAGCTCAAAAAAATCAGTTAAAATAACTGAAACATTAGGAGCTGAGAATTCTCCTTTGTGTAAATGTATCACATTTTCTTAATCCATTCTTTGGTTGAGGGGCACCTAAGTTGTTTACAGGTTCTGGTTATTATGAATAATGCTGCTATGAACATAATTGAGCAGGTGCCGTTGTGGAATATAGCATCCTTTGGGTATAGGCCCAAGATAGTAATGCTGGAGCTTAAGGTAGATTGATTCCCAATTTTCTGAGAAATTACCATGCAGATTTCCAAAATGGCTATACAAGTTTGCACTCTCACCAGCAGTGGAGGAGTGTTCCCCTTATTCCACATCCTCTCCTACATAAGCTGTCATCAGTATTTTTTGTCTTGTTCTGATTTGTTATTTGGTTTTGTTTTTCAAGACAGGGTTTCTCTGTGTGGCTTTGGTGCTTGTCCTGGAACTAGCTTTTGTAGATCAAGCTAGCCCTAAACTCACAGTATTGGGATTAAAGGCATGCACCACCACGGGCTTGTCATCAGTGTTTTTGAACTTAGTCATTCTAACAGCTATAAGATGGTATATTGAAGTTGTTTTGACTTGAACTTCCATGATAACTAAGGATGCTCACCAATTCCTTAAATGTCTTTTGGCCATTTGAGATTCTTCCATTGAGAATTCTCTATTTAGATCTGTACCACAGTTTTAATTGGGTTATTTTGTGTCTCAATGTCAAGTTACTTGAGTTCTTTATATATTTTGGAAATCAGCCCTCTCTGCCAGATGAGGGTTTGGTGAAGATCTTTTCACATTGTGTAGGCTGTCGTTTTCTCGTATTTATTATGGCCCTTGGTTTACAGAAGCTTTTCAATATCACCAGGTTCCATTCAGTGATTGTTACTCCCAGTGTCTGTGCTACTGGTGTTATATTTAGGAAATGGCCTTCTGTACAATGGCATCATGAAATTTGCAGGCAAATGGAAGGAACTAGAAAAATCATTCCGAGTGAGGTAACCAAGACTCAGAAAGACAGATATGGTATGTACTCACAGCATACTAGATGTAAAGTGAAGGATAACCAGGTTATAATCCGCAGATCAAGAGAAAAAGTTCCGTAGGTAAAAAGAAGGACCCTAAGAGGAATACTTGGTCCGACTGGGTAAGGGGAAATAGGTGAGCTCTCCTGGGTAACCTGGGAGGGTTGTAAAGGGGAGGGGATGGGGGATGAGAAGATGAGGGAATGGGATGGCCGATTTGGGGGATGGACAGAGTGGGAGAACAGTGAAAGAGAGATCTTGATAGAGGGAGTCATTACAGGGTTAGGGAGAAACCTGCTGCTCAGAAAATTCCCAGGAATCTACAAAATGACCCCAGGTAAAACTCCTTAAATAAGTCCTCCACATGTGAGCAACAGTTGTGTGGCTTGGTCTGTTTGAGCATCCTCTGGCAGTGGGACCAGGATCTATCCCTGGTGCATGAGGTTGTTGTTTTTCGGAGCCCATTCCATGTGGTAGGATGCCTTACTCAGCCTTGATTCAGGGGTGAGGGTCTTGGTCCTGCCTCAACTTAATGTACCAGGCTTTGTTGACTCCCGTGGGAAGCCTTACCCTTTAGGAGTGGATTAGGGAATGGGTTGGAGGGTCAGGGGGAGAGAGAGAGGAACTGTGTATCAGCTATGTTCATACAATTTGAAGGGCAATTTATTTCTACATCCTTATACTCCCTGATTCTCTTTCTGAACTGGTATAGACAAAAAAGAAAACCTAAGCATCATCTTTTACTTTTTAAAAACTATTTTATTACAGTAAATCTTTAATCCTTAGTTGCTGCTTTTATATCCTCCATTTATAACCAATTACCTCTTACAAAAAACTCAACTTTTTTCAAAACCCCTTGCAAACTCAAAGTTCTCTCTCCTGTGTAGATATTTGGAAGACCCTCCCCTGTAGCCTCCAGGCATCTTTTCTCCAAGAACTGCCTTACCTGATACATAGTTATAAGACCAGAGCTGTGAGAAGGAACAACAGCTTCTTGTCTCTCACTTCAAAGGTTTAGATAAGGGAGGAACCTGTTTCACTATGAACTGAAATAAATGGACTCTCTCTTGGGGGTTTTGAAATAAGAATCAATGGCCATTCTTAATAGTTGCCTCAAAAATTAATACTCAAGCTTGTCATACAAGTTACATTCTTGAGAAAAAAGATTAAGCACAGAAATCATATAGAAGAGAAGAATAGAATAGAAATGAGAAAAACTGAATGAACATATTCTGCAGGCTTCTCACATTCTATACATCCCTTTGCTTGCTGTCTTTGAATCTTGGCCACATTCATAACCTTCACTTCCAGGAGACACTTCCAATTTTTCATTCTATAATATAAATGTCTTATCTGCTTAAGAAAAACATATAGTAACATACAGCAACCATGCAAAGGCTTACGGGAACTTCACAGATCCTGCAAAGCAAGAATACCAGCCAAGGCCCCTAACTTGTAAGTCACACCCACTCTGATGCTGTAGATTCTTCCCACTTTCATCTGACTTGGATCCACAACAGGCTGAAGCCAACATTAGTAAAGACACAGAGCTGGCAGTATATACATGTTTAGACACAGCCTAAAACAATGACTCAAAACAGTGTCACATTAAGAACTGTGGAAAACACTTAAGATTGTCAGCTTAGAACAGAATGACTAGAAAAAGTAAATGATCTGTCTTTAATCATGTAATAAGGCATTTAACTTAATGTTTCATGGAGGATTATTTTTCTTAATGCAAGACCATTAAAACAAAATAGGTTCTTCTTCCAAAGGTATTGACTTACCTGATACTGGAAGTATCCCAACAAAACCTAGATGCCCTCTTAGCAGAATATTTATTTTAAAAAAATACATTCAAGCCACAAAATCAAATGGGTAGTACCAGTTCTAATTTCCCTAATAACTCTAAGGTTATGATCTATCAATTTCTCCTAAATAACTGTAGTATCCATTATTAAAATATAATACTAATATCTGCATGTTAGTTGTATAGAATTTTCTTTGAGCTAAAAGATTCCTTTTCAGAGAGATGGTAAACAATTAGATGGTTTTTTTTTCCCTTCTAAAAGAAACCCCATTGAGACTGAGGAACTAAACAACTCACAAATCTCAGGAAGTCCCTGAGGCTTATCATGTTCACAAGATCCATTCCTCCATAGTGTTGTATGAACAGTAGAGATTGCTGAGGGAAAAAAAGACTCTGACCTGTGGCAATGCTTTCAGGTCATTTAGAGAGTTCTGGAGTTCCCACACATGGTATATGCTATGCTTATTCAAGGTAATGTACCTATCTTGGGTTGTCCCTGTTCCTGCAATGAACTGTTCACCCATATTCCTGGTAGTAACCCCCCCAAAAAATCAATCGTTTATCAAGTTGGACTCTGCAATAAGGTTACTTTGGACAGTCATGGATTCCTAATCTTGAATTAGTAGGTTGTTCACATCTCCCCAGAAAAACTGTCATACAACAATGGTAAATAAGATTTCATTTAATTCATAATAACTAGTACCAGGGAAATTTTTCTGATGAACAGGCATTATGAAAGCACACATGTCAATGATATTCACCAACTGTATGATTTGATACTCAAATAAAGGGTAACTTTCTTTGCAATGGCATTTAAAGGTACACGTTTGTTTAATATCAGCTTATAAAACCAAGCAATAAGCACCAGGTACATCAAACACATTCTCAGAGTTAATGACATCATCACTGAATGTCTTCCTTTGAGCCATGAAGCCTGGATTCATAGCATCATCACCTTTCTAGAAAGTTTTGCCCTCAGAAGCTTGGTTATTGTTGCCAAGGTTGCAAATTAAGCTCATTAGAATCTTAACATTTTTAAGTGGCCATTTCTTCCTTTTAAAAACTATTTACTGTACCATTCAGACATTCTCCCAGAAGGTTTCTTTGATTAATAAACTTATAATTTTTTTCCAGACATTTTAAAAATAGGATAGAGCCAGTAAAAAAATATAAACAATTACTATGCCTTGTGCTGTTGATGCTCTAAGAATTTCAATAATCTTGTTCAGATAGTGGCATGAGTGACAAGCAGGAGGTGGACCCAGTTACATTTCCTGCCATTCCTTTCTTGAGAATACTAAGACCATATGATGTACAATCAAGCCTACTCTGGGTTGTTTTGTTTGTTTTGCTTGCATTCCCTGTATTTCATCTTTGTTTCCCAATCTATAGTGGACTCAGGAATGTATGTCCAAGTCTTAATTCCTAGAAAATTGAAATAATGTCTTACATAGTGAAATAACAATAACTCTAAATTGGAAATCATGAAGTGAAGCTTACTTCGGGCTTTAATTGCCGTCTGGTGTCTTTAAAGAAAAAGGTCAGTGGGGGACTACTCAGACACATAGAGGACAAAACTGGAATAAATACAGGAGCAAACACTTAAACCAAGAACCAGCAGAAACCACAAGAAACAGGAGATGATAATGAACAAATCTTCACAGACCTGAGCAAACCAAGACCTGCAGACACCCTGATTTCTGTTTCTCATTCAGGAAAAGTTTATTGACTCTTATCTACCATTTCCCTGGAATGAGAATGAAAGTATTCATATAGCAATTTTCAGATGTTTTAGATATTCCACAAAAAGATAAAAAATGCCTCTTATACATAGGAAAGAGGTCTTTTCTTATACAAAGAAAGGCTTAATGGTACCTGCCCTAAGAGGTCATCCATAAACCATTAGATGGTAAAAACACAAAAGCTTAACAATAAATCCTATTGGATAGATGGTGAATAAACATATTTTTACTGATACCAGTGGGAAGGAAAATCTGGCACAACCTTTACAAAATTCAAAGATTCAAAGAGACTAATTGAAGCATGTGTGGTTTTTTACCATTTAACACAGAAATGATACATCTACGAACTTACTATGAAGCTTTAAATCTGAAAATACAAAAACATGAAACACTTGTGCAAGGTTATTTATTGTGACATTATTTATAACTGCACATTTTTAGAAATGACCTGTTTTCACATATACAAAAAGGTGAATTTGATGATATTCTGTGCTGCTATAGAAGGGAGAGGAGGGAAGGAAGGAAAGAACAAAGAAAGAAATAAAAAAAGAAAGAGAGAGAGGGGAAGCAATGAAGGAAGTAAGGAAGGAAAGAAAGGATTCCATAAAGAAAATACTATATTAAGTGTAAAAGTTAGGTCAAAAAACATCTATTCTGTTTGTCAATATTAATTTTTTTTTTAAAAATGGAAAGTCAACATATATCTTTTTGTTTTTTAAGATCACCAAAAAATAACATTTAGAGTATTAAGTGTTTGAAATTAATTGGATAATATGGGAAAGCAAGAATGTGATGGAGCAGAAAAAAAGAGCAATATTTTTAGGTCATAACTTAGAGATAAATATGTTCACTGATACATGTTCATATTCTACATATTTCAAAAGATACATTGGTCTTGTAGAAAAATATAGCAGACAATGGAAATAAATAAGCCTAATCCCAGTTCATATGACTTTTGTATATACAATGAATGCCAAACAAACATCCTTCCTGAGTGTTTACCATCATCAAGAAATGTGGGATGGTGGCAGAAACTCAGACATTTGATTTGATATCCATCTGTTTAATGTGTCTACTGTAATGGCATGGGCAAGACAATTTATGGAACTATTTTTTATTTATTATATTATTGGGTAAATGAGTAAACATTTCAGTCATGTTGTAAACTAGAACTCTAATTTGGACAGAAGGGATGAAAAACTGAAGGGTTTTAACATATGTGTAACTGAGGCAGGGCAATAGCATAAGCACAAGCCATCAGATGCAAGCTCACAATGAGTAAGCAAAATTGGCCAAGACAACCTGTCAGTGAACTACAAGCATGGTAATTACTGACATGTGCTACAAACCAGAAATGTTCTTGTGGCAGCTTAATTTCCCTAACCCAATAAAAACGCCTGACCTTTTTACAATCAAGCATTTCTGCATTAGAATCTCTCGGAGTCTGTGTCTTGCCTAACATGTCATCTCACCCCCTGCCCCCCACCCCAGGAGACAGGGATTGCATAACAGGCAGCATCAACAAGCCCACAAAAACTATATGTAACCTTCTGCCTGCACGAATGAAAACATAGTAGTATGTATATAGACATTTATGTAGCTGTTTATAGGTCTTCTTCTGCTGGAAGTACCAGAGTACAGAAATTCCACAACAGGATTGAGCAAGCTCACATCTAGACTTTCATATCTACTCTTCATTACTGGGAAATGTCCATTACTGCTTTCAGAAATTATTGATTTCAAAAATGGAGCAAGCAGAAGAATGCAAGAAAAGGTAGAAAATGAGAAACAGCTCAAAACGAGAGAACATAATTTGAAGAGTCTCCACCGATAAAATACAGTATCAACATCAGCATGATTTACATTTTAAGGATTTTAAAAGCTATGTGAAAAGTAACAACTGATGAACCAATAATGTGCAAGTACATAGGTACACTTGTAGATGGATATATACAAGAGAAGGCTGTGCAAAAGAAAACAGCAGGATAATGAGTGAGGTTAAGAAATTGAGGGAATTTGAAGCCTTCATTTCTATCAGATAGACAGAAGAATGAACAACGCTGGGATCTAAATTAGCAGGCATTCCTGACAAGATATCTGTGTGGTTGTCAAGAAGTTTTTTTAGATTGTAATGGTTACAAATAAAGGAGTACGATGCAGAAACTAAAAAAAAAGGGGACAAGTTAATGGTAGTATCACTAAGAAAGGCTGAAGGGACAGGTAGACACGGAGCCATGGCTTTATAACACTGAAACAAAACATATCCTCAGCAGCCTATCCAAAACATATCCAATCTGCATGCATAGCAGCACTTTAATAACTAAGGAAATACACATAGATCAAATTGCTTTATATATCCCTGCTTCCGTGCACGTCAATTGATGCAGCTCTCATATCTTCATCGGGGAAGTTTCTTTGAGCAGAGAAAGAAAACACAACTGATTACAGTTCAGACAAATAAGTATCTGTGGAGTGCTCAGTCATAAATAAATATCTATGTCACATCCTGGCCCCAAAGACTTAGGGATTCTTGTGGAAGAGAGAATGGAAAGTTGCGAAGAAAGGGAGGATCAGAGAGAAACTAACTGTTGGAGATGACAAGGTAGCTGCACCCATGAATTCATAAGAGCTGTTGTTGCCTACTCAAGACTTGATCAAGATCAAGCCAATCCACATTCCAGTATGAAAGGGGGCGTGTCTCACAAATTTCCTCTTGACAGTTGGGTGGTACTGGCGGAATTAGAGACACGTTTCTTTCATAGAGTGATCCCAGATTGTTAGAGCATACTCCAGTGGACAACCTTACAAATTGGATTTAGCATATTAATAAAAAAAATAGAAAGCATAAAGTTAGAGGGGTGGTAGTGGGGGAAAAGAAGATCAAAATAAAGTGAATACATATTTAAAATTTGCAGAATTTATAAAAATTACATATTTAAAAAAGAAAGAGGAAATCAATGCATATTAACAAGTATTCATTTTAAAATTTAGAGCACTATTTTTTCATTGCAAATAAATAATAAATAAAACCATCTTTTCCCATAATATGTATTCTGATCATTCTTTCCCATGTACCAACTCCTCCCAGATGCTCCCCACCCACCTAACTCCACAACTCTTTCTTTCTTTTGATTTAGACAATAAATAGGCAAACAAAGAATGACGAAAACTAGAATCTTATAAAAAGAATAATTAGAAAAAAGAAAAATCATAAGAGACACGCAGCAGCAACAAAAGCCATAAAAACACAAAATCGCAAAACTTAAAATATAAGCAGAACACAGGTGAGACATGACCCCTATCACTAGCTAAAAAAAGCTAAAACAAAGCAATATGAGAAAAAAAAGTCTGCAAAAATACTATCGAGTTTACTTTGTTTTGGTCATAGGGCTTACACTCACATGTGGTTAATATATCTAGTGTATATTTTGAGATTGTCAAGCATTATTAAAGATAAAGGCTTTAGAAATGTTCAAGATTAAAGCAGGCTCCAAAGACAAGAAAAGTAAATGAAATGCCTTTGACCTGGATTCTTTCCTGGTGGAGGAAAAATTGCTAGACAGGATATTACTGGACTGACCAACCAAGTTGAAAATGAGCTGTAATTTTAGAAAATGGTATGGACCAGGGTGAGTTTCATAACGTTTGCAATGGCAATGTAGCCAATGAAAAGGTATCCCAGTAGATAGCAGTTATACTGAATAATTTGTGGGTAAAGGCTATCAGTGCCTGAAAATTTACTTGAAATACTGGTAAAACAGGCATATACAAGTGTATGAAGGGAGAATGTGGAAAGAGCTGTTCAGAGAAAGAAAATCAAGCAATAAAGTAGACTTGTAAATAGACGGATCTGGATGAAAACTTTAGAGATGCCATTTAGCCACTTTCTCTTTCAGATTGCCCCAAATAAAAAGAAAAACAGGAAGAATCTGTAAAACTAGCAATCGCTGAATCTTGAAACTGACACTCTAATCACTTTCTCTGCTAATAAAGATGGAATCATCATAATGACGCCTCCCAAACAAAGACCCACATACGTTTCTCACTTCAGCTTCTGTATGTTTCTCACTTCTGTAATGAATTCATTCGTCCTTGCTTCCATCTTTTTCCCTCCCTTCTTTCCTCTGCCTTCCTGTGGGAGATAATACCAATAACTCCTCATTGACAATTCAAAGAAGAATTCCGAAACTGCGTTTCTAGTCTCCTGAATCTGCTTCCCAAGGTCACGCCCTTCATAGTCCTTCTTTGCCCTGCTGAATCCTTGGCATATCTTGTTTTCTTTATTACTGTAGGAAACATGAGGATTAAAGTGCAATCTTATATCCATTCATCCACTAACATTCATTCCTACATGTTTGCAAATATTCTAAATACAGAAGATAACATAAAATCATAAAAAGTTTGTTGTTTGTTTTATAGGAAATCTACCAGACTTTCCAGATTAGAGTTACCAACAATTCTTTGCATCAGCTTTGTACTCAACCAGGATAATCTATTTAAAACTGTACACTGGAAATGGTGATTAAATAGGTATTTGGTAAATGAATTATTTTCATACTGAGTGAATCAATAATAAGAAGAAGAAGGGTTAAACAATGGGCTGACTTTATGCACTATGCAATTCCCCAGTTCAAGTGTTCCCACTGGCTGAAGATGGCTCCAAATGGATTTATCAGTATAAACGATACCAGTAGCATGTGGCATCTCTGAGAGACTTCCACTGTCAATTCTAATGAGTTATTATGAAAGGCAGGCATTTCCTCGCAACAGCTGGTAGTATTTATCTAGTATAAGAAAGGGATAAATGAGGAGGCCTGTGACAACCTGAACTGGCAGCAGGGATAGATCAAGAAGAAAGCAGAAGGGATAGATCTCCAGAAGGTGGGGGAAGCAGATCACCACAGCTGCTTAAGTGTTCCCAAAGGTACATTCCCCTCACAAACTTACTTGCCTTGGGCCACCTTGTTCACAAAGTGTCTTTGGCAGATCTTTTGATACAATTGGAGGGGAATATGTTTAGATAGATAGATAGATAGATAGATAGATAGATAGATAGATAGATAGA
>LOEQ01012430.1:0-10281 GCA_001685075.1 Bramus lutescens
TGTGGAGTAAGGGGGACACTCCTCCATTGCTTGTGGGAATGCAAACTTGTGCAACCACACTAGAAATCAGTATGGCGGTTTCTCAGAAAACTGGGAATCAACCTATCACAAGACTCAGTAAAACCACTCTTGGGCATATATCCAAAGGATGCTTAACCATACTACAAGGATATTTGTTCAGCTATGTTCATAGCAACATTATTCGTAATAATCAGAACCTGGAAACAACCTAGATGCCCCTCAACCAAAGAATGGATAATGAAAATGTGGTACATTTACACAATGGGATACTACTCAGCAGGAAAAAACAATGACATCTTGAAATTTGCTTGCAAATGGATGGAACTAGAAAAAACAATCCTAAGTGAGGTAACCAGACCCAGAAAGATGAGTCCACAACCCTAGAGAAGTTAAGTAAGAAGGAGAACCCTAAGAGAAACATACATAGATCCCCTGGGAAGGGGGAATAGACAAGAACACCTGACAAAATTGAGAGCATGGGGAGGGGAAGAGAGGGGGAGAACTAGAGGGAACAGGATGTGGGAAGAACAAGGAAGGAGAACAAGAAAGGTATTTTGATTGAGGGAGCCATTTGGGGCTAGCACTAGCGCTTTGGCTTTCTGACACATTTAACCTACACTGTAGAGTGAAGAATCCAGTCCTTAGATGGATTTTATATCTACAGCTGTGGATGAGATGTTAAAGAATTTTGTACTGCCATTTGGATAGTCCATATTTAAACATTTTGGAAATGATCGTATCTATTGCTTTCCCAGATCTGGAATAGCAATCTTTCCTGAGTGCTGAGAGCATTTTTATTGGCATTGCCATTTGTGCATAAGTGTGCATGTGTGTGTACTTGCTGAAGATTCTAAGGTTTTAGATACAGGCTCCTGCTTTCAAATGTGCTTGGTAATTGTTGAAGTCAGTTTAAAATCCCCTAAGACGAGGAGTGTTGGTGATAGTTAAGCCTGTAACAGAAAGAGAGTCGAACGATTGCCTGACACTCTGGCTCACTTCACAGGCATTTAAACAGTCCACATAGAGTTCCGACACTTCCTGCTGATGCGCTGGGTAGAGCACAGATCTTTCCAGGAATCTTCAGGACGACCTCACACCTGGCTTGATGTCCAAATGGTGGCCCAGCTATTGGCCTTGGTCTTCTGCAAACAAAAGTTGTGAAATGCCCGTGAGTGCTGTGGTAATTGTTGAGGTGTACTACAGAGGCTGACAGTGTTATTTCACTTGCTGCTAGTTCTTACCTAAGGGAGGATTGGCCTATTCTTTGATTATGTTTTCAGAGCTTTTAGATACTTGTGTTGAGGTAAATATTTTGATGATAAACTGTTACAGTATATTTATGAGTTATTGAAAAATTTAAACAATGTTATTTTGTTTTATTTGAGACAGGGTTTCTCTGTAGCTTTGAAGCCTGACCTGGAGCCAACTCTTGTAGACCAGGCTGGCCTTGAACTCACAGAGATTCGCCTGCTTCTGCCTCCCGAATGCTGGGATTAAAGACATGCGCCACCACTACCTGGCTGGACGATGTCATTTTAAAAATTACATTATAATCATTATATAAGCCGGACTTCAGAAGCAAGCCATGTTTTGCAAGTAAAGGGTCTTGGTATATAAGAGAGAATTATTTGATATGAAATTGACATGCTAAGATTTAGGACTGAAGTGAGTGTGTATTGGGGAAGAGTCTAAATCATAGGATAGTGGAGGTCCCTCAATTGTGGGGTTCTGAGATGGGCAGCATGTTCTAGCCCCTCTCATTTGCTGCATGTTGGGTAGAAGCAGAGAAGGGGTCTCAGCAGAGCCTGCCCTGCCCAGAGAAGAAAAGACAGGGATGTCCTGCAAACAGTGGAGCTCATCCTCTGTCACCAGGTGCCAGCTTCCAGTTGTGCCCATTTGGGGATAGAAACACTTTATTGGTTTGGCCCTTGTCTCTGGGGGAAGTGTAGAGAAGGTATCAGATGTATCAAGGGTCCTGTCACACGTCTGACTTTTCTCTGAAGACCCTGGCTCCTGGCCTGTGATCTGCCTGGACCACCAACTTCCCCTCTTGCCATGGAAATCTTCCCCTTTACTATGAAACGACATGATAAGGGATTGTTCTTGTACACTGTCAAATTAGCTTGATGGAGGTCTGCCTGTTTTTGCACTCAGCAGTTTTTCCATTTGTTCAGGTACTGCCCTGTACCATGAGACACACGCTGATAACAGGTTCCCCCAAGACTGAAGCATTCCCTTCTGCACAGAAGCCCTTTAAACAATTCAAAACAGCTTCAGAAAGTCCCTGAAACTGACAAGATTCATTAGGCCCCTCCCTGCCAGGGTGGGCGGTAAAAGCTTAGAGCTCCGATCAACCTAGCAGAGCTGAGCAGCAAAGACGACTCTTAGACAAACCAAGCACCAGAGAAGACTCAGAGCGGACCAGCTGAGCTGCCTGGAAGAGATTTAGAGCAACCGATTTTACCTAGAAAGGACACTCTTTTGCCTATTGAGTTGCCTACAGGCTGCACAGTATGCTCCAGGCTCCCAGCTTTGTGAACTGTCACCCATGCTGGGGACGACCTTGGAGGATGTAGCTCTGTAACCTCTTACCCAAACTCTTGTAAGTAACCCCAGTAAAACTCATGGTTCAGCAAATTGGACTTTGGTAGTATTGGTACTTTGGCCTGTCTGGGGCTCCCTGTCTGGGTGAGTGGGCTTGTCTCCCCAGGAAAAGCTTTGTCAGACAGCACCATCACACAGTCTAGTCTTCCTCCTTTCCCCTTCAGCCCTTCTTTCCGTGCCGTGGTTCAGATTTATGAAGTTTCCACTCTCTTGTTTCCCTCTTTTCTTTCTTCAGGCATCTCACCTGCCTCTGCAGTCCTTCTGTCTTCTGTTTCTGCCAACACACTTCACATTTTCTTCCGACTCCACAGGTCTCTGCGATTCCTTGTCAGAACCTAGTGATGTACATGACACAGGCTGTTGGTTCCAGTGTTGCCCAGCACTGCCTGCATGTGTGGTCATTTTGTACGTATTTGTACATAGTATATGTAGGCCCATGTCATACTTGGTCTTTCATGGGACACTTACGGGTTTTCTGGTGCTCTGTTAGCCTTTTCTGTTATTTCCATAAGACAGAACATGTGTGCTATCTCTGCTTCTGCATTCTGGCTGTCAGTGTGACAATGGGGACGGCTTCTCGACGAGCTTCACTGTGCCCAGTTGCTGTCCATCTGGGGCCTAGGGCCTAGCTGGTGTCTCTGCATGATGCTCAGCTGTTTTGGTAGGGAGTGGGGTAGGGGGTGTTCCTGCCACTCTTGTTAGGATGCAGGATGCCCTGAGCTGTGGTGTTGAAGCACAGCTCTTCCTACTCCACCTTGGCTCTTCTGGAGTGAGCTTGTCACTGTCTCTGTTCTTGAGAATGCCATCCTTCCACCCCCGGTGGAAACCGAGGGCTTTGGCTGGGAGAACTGGAGGGAAAGTTACCTGGTCATCCCATGTTCTGGGTGGAAACAGACCCGGGGTTGTGACAGTGGTAGCTGAAGGACGGGTATCAGAGTGACTTGTGAAGCCCTGTATGTAGGTGACACTGTAGCGTCAGGTTTTCTGGAGGTGACCAGATTATTGTAGCAAGAAACCATCTACCTTTGCGGTTGGTCCTGGTTTTTTTGTTAGTAGAAGTGAGAGCCACGCCTCCTGTTATTGTCCATATCCCACTCCTGCACCCTGCAGTGGCCTCTACTGGCAGGGCCTTTCTCACCTGTGTTCTGACCGGAGGGTGTTAGTGTCATGAATGCCTGGGTTCCCTCTAAAGTCCTGATAATGTAAAGGGAGCCATGAAGTGAAAGTCACTGAATTCCTTCTTTTGAGATTGGGAAGGTTGAGCATTTGTCAGAATTCCCCAATCCAAACATTTTATAATAATGCCAGGGAGACATTTTATTGTAAAAACACTCTATACTAAATGAGAAGTTCTAAAAGCTCTAACATTGTTTTACTTTTGATAAAGTGATGTATTGATTAGGGCTAAAAATATATATTTTTCTTACTTTTAAAGATTATAGGTATGTGCATATATCTGTGTATGGGTATGTGCAGGTGAATGCAGGTGCCTACAGAAGCCAGAAGGTGTTAGGTTCCCTGGAGATAGTTACAGGTGCTCTGTGCAGGATGCTAGGAACCTAACTTCGGTCCTCTGCAAGCCCAGTTTGTGTGTTTAGCCACTGGACCATCTCTCTAGCACCCTGGACTGGTTTATAGATAAGCTTAAAATGCCCCTAGGTACCACCTGCCATAGGGACCTGGATGACCACTGTGTAGATACCTTGGCTGGTGAAACCTTGGTTCCCATGGCCACGGCCACACCCAGCTTAGCATGCTGAGCGTGCGTTCCTCCCTCACAAATGAGCTACAACTTCACGTAAAGACAGTGATGGATTTCCCACAGGGGTTGGCTTATTTAATAGCACAGTCTTATCGCTTAACCGTTTTTAGGCAGCGTATAAATCACACTCAAACCACTTGATTTATAGCAGCCATTTCCTCAGGTAGGAGTTGGGGTTAATTTGCAGAGATATTAAGGACTGATGCAAAAATAATGAAATTGAGAAAGGAAAATGTTTCTCATGACAACGTGAAGCTAAGAATTTTGAAGTTGCAAGACAGTGGGCCTGGGATGTGCACTTGAAGCCTGGGGTCTAGTATATATGGTAACTGTGTGGCATGTTACCATGAATCTGTTACGTGACAAATCCTGTATTGTGTCACAGACTGGAAGAAATTGGAAGCTCTCCCTCAGGTGTCCCTGTGACTGTGAATGGGACTTGTCTATATCTGAATTGGCAGACAGCAGTCTCTGGAGCTCTTGAAACTGTCATGTCTCGGGAGAGTTCAGAGAAAGACCTGGAGGAGAAGAGTCACTCCAGGCACAGGAGTGCTGCACTGATGTCAGAAACCACCCGTGCCATCACTGGGTACCTTTCCCCCCATATGTGGCAAGTGCCCAAGGCCGCCTCCTTACATGCAAAATGAAGCCTCTACCTGAAGTTCCAGATTCTGAAGGTGCTTGTGTGGCTGGCTCTGTAGGTTATTTTCTAGGTGGAAACAGTTGGTGACATTCAGGAGTGTGTCTGAAAAGTCTCAAGCAGGGTTTCCGCAGTTGGGAGGCTTCTGACTAATCTGTGTGACTTCTGGAGGTAGGCATGTTAGGAGGTGGTAGAAGCCATCTTACTGAGCCGTGTAGAACAGGTGTTTGTAACAGGGGCCTAGGGCCTGATGCTAGAGCGTGAGGTGTGGGGGAAAAGTGAACTAAATGTGGGAAAGCACTGTAGAGAGGGCCTTGAAAGCAACCAAAGCAGTCTGGGATGGCCAGTGGCAGGAGCCCGCTAGAGGCTGTGGGGTGAAGCAGGGGTTGTTGGTAGGTGGATGATGCCCCTGTATTCCAGATCTGATTAGAACACCATCCGCTTCTAAAGAGAGGGATAACCCTGCGTGTTCTCAGACAGAATGAGCAGCACTAGCAATGCTGCTCTGGGATCTACAGCTGCCAGCACATGCCACATGCGAGCGTCAATTGCGTGAGTGCCTCAGATGTGAGAACCCACGAGATTTCGCACTTAGAAGCAGGTCTCAGAGTGAGACTTCTCAGCTTTGCTTCCTTCAGGAATACACCCAGGACTGGTTTAGTTGGGTCATATAGTAATTCTAGCTTTAGGTTTTTGAGGCACCTCTAAACTGGTCCTCACAGTGTCTTTGACAGTTTATATCCCCACCAGTAGTGAGTAAAGATTCCCCGTCTCCCTGAATCCCTGCCAGCCTTCACTGTTTATTTTCTTGATCATAGCTATCCTGATTGCTTCAGATGATATCTCATTTCCCCCATAGCTGAAAACGTTGAGCATTTTTTCATATATACCCTGGCTATCTCTGCTTCTAAATTTGAAAAGTGTTGAGTTCATTTGCCCATTTAATAATTGGATTACCTGTTCTTTTGTTATTAAATTGTTCTTAGTTCTTTTTATATCTAGCTACTAGTCCTCTGTCGGATGAATAACTGGAAATGAGTTCCCTATTCCGTAGCTGTCTCTTTGTTCTGTTGATTCCTTTGTGGTAAGGAAGGTTTTTAATTTGACGGAATTCCATTTGTCAGCGCTTGCTATGATTTTGCGAGCTATCAGTGCCCTATTCAGGAAGTCACCATTCATGTTGCATATTGAAGGGTTTCAGCAGAGACACCTGCATAAGGGTGCTTATTGCCGCGCTCTTCATGATAGCCATGTCATGTGATCCAGCCTAGGTATCTGTTAGTGGAAGAATGAACAAAACCATGGCATGTGGCATGTACACACAATAGAGCACTTCTTAGCCATCAAGAAGAACTACGTGTCATTTACAAGAAAATGGATGTGACTAGGGACTGTCATAGTAAGTGAAATCAGACTGAGAAAGAGAAGTACCATGTATTTTTCCATATGTAATCTCTGCAGAAAAAATAAAGCAAATAGCGGACCGTAGAGAAGATGATCAGTAGGAGGTGGGGGGAGGGGATGTATTAGGGTTAGGAATGATCAACGTTCATGATGTGCGTACAAAGATGTCAGTGAAACCTTTGCAAAATCAGTGTGTAGTCATTAGCAAAAAGAAAGTGCCTCTCTGTAGTCATATACGGGGGTTGGCGCCAGAGGCCATGTTAGCCCTATATCTTATAGGCCCCAGGAAGGTCTCTGTTCACTGTTTGGGCTCCTGGGAAAGAACTGTGAGCCATTTCCATCATGATGGTGCCGGAGTGGCGGGGGCATGCTGGCCTTGGCAGAGCGCAGCAGTGTACATGGCTTTGCTTTTATATTTACATGTCAGTGGGCAGCGATCTGGGCCGAGATGCGTTGATGGAGGCAAGGGAGCTGTCATTTAGGATGCTGGAAGAGATGTCATTAGGGAGACCAGAGAGTCTGCACAGCCCTCTAGATCTTGTAGACACAGCTCCATGAGGAGCCCAGGATGTCCACATGGTAGGGAGGATTATCCCGTGACCTTTCTTTGAAAGTGTGTTGGCCAGAATTCTTGGGAGAAGTGAGGCAGCCAAGGTTGTGTGTGTGCATGTGTGTAGTGGGGATGTGTGGGATGTGTGTGGCCCTGTATGTCTCTGTGTGTGGCACACCTATGTACACATCCTGGAGGAGGCAAGGCATTGGCCTCTGACATCCTTGCTGCCACAATCCAAACCCAGCTCAGCAGAGAGTCCTTTGAGTCTGGATCTTGAGGAGACAGGCAGTGAAGAGCACCTTGCAACACAACATGCCTTTACTCTTTCTAATGCTGTTAGGCCCAGAGCTTTGCTGATTCTGGGGTGGGCTCATCCTGGGTCAGCCAGTTCCCAGAGATGCTGAAGAGATTGTCTACAATATTGTCTTTTGCAGCAACACCCATAACCAGGTCATTCACCTCTTCCTTATGGGGGGGGGTACCTTGGAGTTTACTATTTGTCCCATGGTACTCACCCTACCCTCCCTTTGGGGCCTGTCCTTCCTGCCCCAGTTTCTCATATCCCTCTGAGACTATTCGACTTAGTCCCACCTGCTTGCTAGCCTTGCTGTACCCAGTCCTTCCTGGGAAGCCATGGCCAAGGCTCTTATTGGCATTTCCCTTCTCTTTGCTGTCTCCTGCTTCCCTATGTGGGCTGAAAGACTCCCAGTCCAGGAAGACTTCTCAGGGAGAAGTTTTGCTGTGGATGAACAGGAAGTCACAGTGGGTATCTGGCCAATGACTAGGAGCCTGGAGCAGAGCAGGTGGGCAGGAGGAGGCAGACTGGCTGTACCATGTGATGGTGGAGTCAGTGATCCTGCCAGGAAGACTTGGCATCAAAGGAAGATACCCTCCTCAGCCAGGCTGGCTATCGGCTGCATGACAGCCCAGGAAGCTCCACATGTACAGTGAGGAAACTGCATAATGTAGGGTGCCCAACGCCTTCCCTAGCAGCACTGAACCCAGAGCAGGGAGTGGGGTTTCCTTGAGCAAAAGCTGTTGTTTAAAGTGAAGAACTCAGGGCCAAGGGCTCATATGCTAGGACAGAATGGCCAGGGAATTGGAAAGAAGTCGGTGATGAAAACCCTGGAGCAGAGTGGCAAGGCTGAGGAAGGAGACTCTATGGGAACATCCCTTTGGAGGTTACCACATTGCTTTCAGAAGGCGTCTACTGTAGGAAACTCTTACTAATTGAAATTAACAGGTAATGTCATTCAACTCGGTAGGCTCCGTCGCTGCAGCAAATCTGTTCTTACCTAACTGTGTTAATTGAGTGGCTGAAAGTAGCTGAAGGTGCTAAGGACCAGGTCTTCAGGCTCTTGAGTCTGCTTGCTTTTGTAAAGTTCAAAATCAGGAAAAGTGGGCAAGACGACACAGGCTAGGTGGCCCAGTCCCAGAGCACCTGAGGTCTGACGCCAACCCTCCTCCTAGGCAGATCCGACGTGAGGTTCTGACCTCTGCAGCTGAGGTTTCCTTCTAAGTGGAATAGGAAGATATCTTCCACCCTTTTATTCTTCTGTCATACATTACATCCCGACCAGAGTTTCCCCTCCTTCCACTCCTCCCAAGCTACCTCCACCTCTCCTCTCCTCCAGATCCACTCCTCCTCCATTTTCCTTAAAAAAACAAAAGAGCAGAACTCCCAAGGGTATCAACCAAACATGACATAACAAGTTACAATAAGACTGGGCACAAACCCTCATATAAAATCTGGGCAAAGCAACCCAGTAGGAGGAAAAGAATCCCCAAAGCAGGCACAAGAGTCAGAGACACCCCCACTCCCACTGTCAGGAGTCCCACAATAACACCAAGCTACACAACCATAACATATATGCCTAGGGCCTAGGCCAGACCCATAAGGCTCCCTGATTGTCAGGTAAGTCTCTGTGAGCCCCTATGAGCTCTACTTAGTTGAATCTGTGGGTGCAGCGTGCAACGCCGTCCGCGCTCTATGTGCTATTATACATTTTGCAAGCTTTGGGCAAGGGGCTGGAGGTTGAAACACAAACACACAGACAGAGAGACAGAGATACGGACCTCTAGTTACTGGTAAGAAGCCCTTTATTCAATAGCACCATGGAGGCTTCTATACCCAACAGTCAGATGGGCCAACAGGTGAAAACCTTATCCTCTGATCCTCAAGGCCAAGGCAACACGTGCTCGTGAAGCAGAGCTGGTAAACAACTTTGACACAGCTTTCAGTAACTCAAATCAGAAGGAAAGACAGGGAAGAGCAGCTGGAGGCCAGGACGCCAAATGGTCCCAACATGTGGGCTCTGTTCTCGGGGTATCCTTGACCCTTCTGACTCCTACAATCCTTCCTCCCCCTCTTCCTCAGGTTTCCTCAAGTTTCACCTCGTGTTTTGCTGTGGCTCCCTGCATCTGCTCCTGTCAGTTGCTGAGTAATGACGCTCTCATGATGAGGGGGCTAGACGCTGATTATAGCAGAATATTGTTAGGAATCACTTCATTGACTTTTTTTTTTTGCCAGTTGTGTTTGGTTCTGTCCTGGGTCTCTGGGCTATCCTGCATCTTAACAGGGGAGTTGGGGCCGTGAGAGCAAGGTCTAGCAGTGTTGTCACTCAGAGAAGTGTTACCATAACTACATGCTGCTCTGTGTTCTCACCACATATGCAGACGGAGAGACCTGGAGACTTGGGTCAGAGCTGAGAATGACCCTGCTCACAACCGCTTCTGGGGATTGCAGTCACGAGCTTCAAGAACTCTCTGTCAGGAGAACGATAAGACAAGACTTAGTGTGGTAGATGGCAAACACAGACAGGACCAGAACTTAGACATGCTGAGCCGCCAAGGGGA
This sequence comes from Bramus lutescens, assembly GCA_001685075.1. Taxonomy (NCBI): domain Eukaryota; kingdom Metazoa; phylum Chordata; class Mammalia; order Rodentia; family Cricetidae; genus Bramus; species Bramus lutescens. The sequence goes on from LOEQ01012430.1 coordinate 9,841, forward strand.
CAGAGTCACAGGCAGGTGTGTCAGGTCACCACACAGCAGTGGACACACTGGCGTGACTAGGAAAGCACATGCGTGGCAGAAAGGATGTCAGCACACGTGGAGTCCTGGGGAAGCTCGTAGGTCCACGGTCAGCTCTGATGGAATGAGGCAGTGTTATGTCCTGGAGAGTGGGACATCCTGGTGCCAGGCACAGTCAAGGGAAGGGGCTTCCTGAGCAAGCAGGGGAGTGGGGGAGGGACTCCCCTCTTCCTTCTCACTGAAGTAAGCAAGCAAAGGCTGTATTGAGACACTTTAAAACTCTTGGCTGTCCTGAGTTGTGGGGATTCCTGACATCACCCAGAACTAGGAACCCAGAGATTTATGCTGTTTTTAGACTCGCTGCTTCTGATGATGTCAGTGGACTTTGGCATTTTTCTCTCTGATGAGCCAGCTCTGCCTGGA
>LOEQ01012431.1:10213-20463 GCA_001685075.1 Bramus lutescens
CAGTGTGGCTGGCTTTATGTTGAGGTCTTTGATCCATTTGGACTTGAGTTTTGGCGATAGATATGGATCTATTTTCATTCTTCTACACATTGATATTGGATTAATTTTGAAAGTTAAATAAGTGCTTAAGTGAGAAGAAGGTTGCTATATCTCTACATAGAATTTCATGGGAAAATTAAAAGTTTTTTAAGGCTCATTTCAAAACATTTTTCAAACGTTTTTAGGGAACAGAGTGATAGATATAGTTAACATTTTAAACTGCAGTGTTCCAGCTTTCAAATGTCACTGCATGATGTGTGTAAAGAAAACTGTGGGAAGCTTAGCATGGTGTTTGAGCAATAAGCTAATATTATATATTTTAAAATACCAGCATTCAGGTTTGTTCTAGGAGCAGCTCCATCCATGCTAACTTGAGAGCTGTGTTCTGTCACCATTCAGGGGAGGAATTGGGAGGGGATCAGAAGGTTGTTATTTAAGATGGACAGAGGGCATCCTTATCAATATTGACATCTGGATTTTATTCCCTCCCAAATATAGATATGATTTCTGTGTATAATGTTACTTGGTATGTATGTGTTCTTTTTAAAATACTTGTGCCTTTCTGCATGCATTTCAGTTTACTATGTATAATAGGGATCAAAATAATTCTGACAAATTTTTTGGTCAATTGACAGACATAGGCAAAAAATAAAGAACTAGAAGAAAAGAGTGAGCAGTGTGTAAGACACACATGGAGATATTCCTTTGAAACTGATTTAAATTGATATCAGAAGAAATAAATTAACCATTTGATATCAATTATTGAGAAAGTCCATGTCACTTACTTTCTGTCCTGGCTAGTTTTATGTCAGTTTGACACAAGTAGGAGTCAGTGGAAGGCAGAAGCCTTAGGCAAGCCTGTAGAACATTTTCTTCAGTAATGATTAATGGGAGAAGGCCCAGCCTATTGTGGGTGAGGCCATCACTGGACTGGTGGTTCTAGGCCCTATAAAAAGGTCTGAGAAAGCCATAAGGAGCAAGCCAATAAGAAACACTCTTGCATGGCCTCTGTGTCAGCTCCTGCCACCAACTGCAGCAGTGCTTGAGCTCCTGTCCTGGCTTCCATCTGTGAATAAAAGCAGAAAAAATGTGTAAGGAAAGCAAAACCTTTCCTCCCTGAGTTGCTTCTGGTCATGGTGTTTCATAGCAACAATATGCTTTTCATTATGGGATGTGTGCATGTATACGGTGTGTGGCGTGTGTGTCTGTGTGTGTATATGTGTGTGTGCATGTTGTGCGTGTGGTGTGTGTATGTGTTAAACTGTGTGCTTGTGCAAGTAAGGTTTTAGATTAAAAGTTCTGTCTGCAATAAAACTTTTTAGCACTCTGATTTTATTATTCGATGAGTATAATAAAATATTTAAATGTTCTGAACGTTTTATGAGCTAAAAGCATGAGCTATGGAAACAGCATTTGGTTTTTAACAACCATAGGCTGAACTGGAATAGATTTCTGTGTGAAGCATGAACATAGTGAACCCGGTTATTCTGCCAACCACAAGTTGCGAATATTTTTACAGCAAACAAACAAAGCATAAAAGAAACAATATTTTGTGGGACTTGAGTCTTCCTGCTTATTTCATTATCATTCTTTCTTCAGGAAACCAGCAAGCAAAGCGTACCTTCAAGTTCACTCCTGGATTTAAAAAATGGCTAATTTCTTCTATGTGTTTAATTTTAAGAAGGCACAATTTAGACAGGAACAACACAGAAGCGCAACATCTGCTCTAGAGGGTGATTAACCCTTCTCGGTTGCACAGACTCAGACCATGCCTGTGTGTTGGTACCAGGAAAAGCTGACCGTGCTCTGGGTGTTTGTTTACTGCAGATGGTAAAGTGTGTCCTAAAGAATCCTTCCCTCTAGCTCTAGGAACTGATCATTTCTTTCTGTCCTTACAAAACAATGAGTCCTTTCACAGGGAGTTTGCTGTTTGGGAAGAGGATTGTTATTTTGATATCTTAAGATAACGTGTACCGTGGAAATTTCATGGACTTACAGAATTATAATTTGTAGCAGACATAGGAAGTCAGGGACAGTTGCAGTAACTGTGATCAACTACAGTAGTAGAGGATAAAGTCCTTTTAAATGCTTACCAACAAGACATCCTGAGTGTTGACATACTTAGTTCTGGCATAGAACAGGACTATATCTTGAGAGCATGATAAACAGTGGCTAAATGAGTATTAAAGTTGATATATTATATGCCACATTTATTGACATCAGCACCTAGATGTCAAGGATACTTTGCCTCTAGGTAAAACCACTAGTCAGCGTGTTTATTGGGACCTTACCAAGAGTAATAAAAATAAAACCCAAATTTCTAGTGACTTATTTCTCATGAAACATTCACCATAGGTGTTAAGAATTTTCTTAGTTCCTTCCTTTAGGGATTGTGCTGTTTGCTGGGACTCTTGGGGTCTTAGTGGTCAGAGAGAAGAGAGAAAGACAAAGAACAGAGAAAGCATAGCCTTTTTTCATCTGTCTTTGCTGGTTATTGACTGTTACCAAGAAGTGGTGCAAATGGGCAGCTGTTTCGCAGCCAAAGAAGGATCCACAGGCTCTGTATTATGGCACAGAGCCCTGAGTCCTGTTAGAAATTAAGCTGTCTCTGCAGTGATAGTCGGTCATGACAGATCAGAAAATGTGAAAAATCTTATCATTTGCTTTGCAAATGTATAGTGCTTTGAGGGAAATAATTCATGCCTACCGTCAGGGTGCCTACCGTCAGGGTGCTTGTAAACCCCATGATAGGGTTTGGTGATGGGTGTTCAGCAGCTTCTACACATTGGTTGCTTTTGTTATAGGCGAAGTCTAAGGATGTTTCTGTTCAGTGATTATGTGGATCCAGCCAACCTGCCAACTCTTTTAAAGTTTAATTTTGCATATCCCTCCTAAAAGCAAACAGGAACTTATGCAAAAGTCCTTCTGACTTGCTTTTCTTGTTTGCATACATTTAAGCTGGTGTAGTATTGACATAAGGAAGCTGTCTTCTGATAAAAGCATTAATTTATAGTAGAAAGTAATTACACAACTGTTAGACTCAATGACGCAAGGTTGGTTTTTCAGAAAGCACCTCTGCAAGTCAGTAAACTCTCCTGATCCCATTCTGTCTGTTTAACTCAAGGCGAATGAATCCTCACTGGTCTCAGCTCAGCAGTCTGGATCTGGTTCTCTAGTGTTATGAAATCCTATCAGGTCTCGAGTCTTATGCCTGTTGGGCAGGGCAGAGTCTGTGCAGCTTGTTATAGAAGGAGTGACATGGAAGTCGCCAGCATAATAAACACTTTGGTGGTGACCAATACATTTCTGCCTTTTGAGAATTTACATTCTTGAGAACGGGTATGTGAAATCCACATAAAGGTCAAAATGGTTTTGTCATTATCTGCCTGTGTGGGAACTTTAGCTTTTTTGGTTTTTTGTTTGTTTTTTGGTTTAGTTTGTATTGTTTCTTCAACATTACACTGACTAGTTTGTATCTTCTTATCCTTACATAAATATGCTTTCTAAATTTTGCTTAAAGAGCATACATATCATTTTGTAGTGTAGAAACAGGAGGGTTTTATTGTCCTTGTTGCTTTGGTGTTGGGTGGAAGCCTCATCAGTCAGGTCTGTGTTGGATGTATACCCTTGGACCCCAACCCCTGAAGAAAATCTGTCTTTGATTTTACCTCTACATGTTCCTGCCAAACTTTGGGAGAACTTGTACGTACACTGACTGAGTTCATCTCTGCCAGGTGTGTTCATGTGCCAGGCATTGTCTGTCATCACAATAGAAGCAATCTTCCTGCTACTTAATATAATTTTTCTTTTGTGATTTCTTTGAGTGGCATGTTAAGTACTGCTTTAATTGAAATGTAGCACCTGGTATAAAATAGTGACTGAATAATAGATAGCTATCCATTTTTGTACATTGTTCCTAGATCTTCATCTTCTTAAGACTGTGCTGATTCTTGTGCATTTATTTTCAACCTACACACAGTCCTCTTTACAAGTATTTATTGGCATCTACCAGGTATGAGTGTGCTGGCTAGTTTTATGTCAACTTGACATAAGCTATAGTAATCTGAGAGGAGGGAATCTCAACTGAGAAAATGCCTCACTAGTTCAGGCTCTAGGCAAGCCTCTAGAACATTTTCTTAGTTAGTGAATGGGCCAACCCACTGTGGGTTGGTGGGCCTGGGTTCTATAAGAAAGCAGGCTGAGACATCCATGAGGGAGCAAGCCAGTAAGCAATATTGTTCATTGGCCTCTGCATCAGCTCCTGCCTTTAGATTCCTGTCCTAACTTCTTTCAGTGATGAATACCAATGTGGAAGTGCAAGCCAAATAAACCCTTCCCTGGCCAACTTGCTTTTTGGTCACAATGTTTCATAGCAGCAATAGTAACTCTGACTAGGATGGTAAGTTCTGGGGAACTTTATGATACAGATAATAGTATCAGATGTTGCTGCAAAGAATGTGTGAGGCAGGTTATATCAGTTATTAGTAAGGCTTTCTTTCCTTGGATAAATGCTGTGAAGATGATTTGATTCAGGGCGATGCAAGTTACTTCTGACCCAAAGATTTCACAAGCTGCTTAGATTTCTGATATTCCATGATAATTCTCCTTCCCTTCTGTTTTGTAGTTACTGCTTTTAAAACATTTTATACAGGCTTGTATGTCAGCCGGGAGAATAGTACACTAACTATTAATCTTTAACACCTTGCTGAGAGTTGCTTTGCATGGTTGCTTCTGGTCAGTCAGGGAGGTGTTTAAGACCTGGAACCCAGCAGGAAGCTCAGCATCCCTGATCCAGCAGAGGCTTTACATCTGGTCCCTTTAAATGACTGGGTGCTTTTCCAGCTTTATTTCAAACAAAAACCATTTGAGCAGAGTGAGAACATCACTTCCTCTGGGGCAGCTGAGGTAAGTCATTGTCTTGTTATTAGCATGTGGGAAAAAGAAAAGGGATCTCTGAGCACAGATAACTTACTTTTCCACAGTAGTCTACACTCAAGTGAGCTTGACTACAACACAGTATTGAAAAGTGAATTCCAAAATAAAAACAGGTGTATCGTATTGTTTCCCATTAGTAGTGCCCAGGCTATGAAACCTGAAGTGGTCTAGTCCTAACCCACCCAAAGAAAAGGATTTTTCAAATTGTACACAGTGGATGAGTCCTCTCTGCTTCTTGTTTGTGAATGATAAATTTTTGAATAAAGGGAAAGAAAAACTAGAATTCAAGAGCTTTCTAGATTGAGAAGAGTTAGCACACATGGGATCTGGGTGTAATAACATCTACAGGTTAAGAGAAATGAGATTCTTGGATTTACTTCTTTCTGTAACCTTGGTAGTCTCTCAGTTTTATTTTATTTCATTTTTGTTTGATTGGCCTCTTGTTTTCAGATAGGTTGGCCTGAAACTCACTGTGTAGACAGGATGATCTTGAACTCACAGAGATCTGGACAAACTCCAGAGTGCTGGTATTAAAGGTATTTCATGATGCAAGGTCAGTTTTATTTCTTTAACAATATGTGCTAATTATTATTTAATCTTTAATTATGATGTGCTCTAAAGACTTTTGTAATAAAATGTGTCTTAAAATATTTATTTTTTTCATTTTACCAGTGCTTAGTAATCATATAAAAATAGGTTCATTGATAATATTTCTTTACATATTTGTAAGATATTTTATATTATTTTTATTTATAAGTGGTGAATAATACTAATATGAGATTTTGGGAAAATATCCTTTTTGATACTTCTCATTCTATGAAGGGTGTTTTCTCACAGTTATTCATTTATTAAGAGGAAATGTCCTCAAGCACTTCAGTACTGTCTCCTCCAGGCTCCTTATTCACAACACAAACTGAGAAAATCTGTGTTCATTTGAAAAGGTGAACTGGTTTCTCATGTATTTTCAGATTGAAAATGAGTACTGACTAATGGATTTAAAATTAATTACTCAAGATATAAAACTAACTATATGATCATTTGTACCATGTTTTATACTGTCTCTTAGTTCATTTGTTTATCTACATCATAATTCTTAGCAAAATAAAGCATTAATTTTCTGCATTGCTATTTTCAGAACAATAGACTTTGAGGAAAGCATTTACTATCAAGAAAAGAAACTTTTCCTCCTCATTGAATAGATTCTCAAAAGTAATTAGTCTGTGAAAACATCCAGGTTGGTGTGTTTTAAGCATGCGTACTGATATGTCATTATTCCATCCCTTAACCTTCACTGCCACAGCTCAGGCCCAATGAATAGGTCAGTACAGACAGCCATGAACTGGTGTTTAAACAGCACATGGCCAGCCTTGCTTTTAGGCTTTCTGCCGAGTTCAGAATTTCCAGGAGCCGAGTAATGCTGATACATTCATCTTTGAAAATCCAGAATCTGGAATCATGTCTGGCCCTCAGTCCTCAACTGACATTGTTGAATCAAGACAAACAAAAACCTAAGAACACAAAGTTCTTGTTCTCTTAAACATTCATGCCAGAATGGAAACCTACCTGCAAGGTGGTGTTTAACCTGTCATTCCTTCCTGGTCCTCCTCGGCTCCCAGACACATGCCCAGGAATCTGTCCTTTAGGCAGATGCTTCTTAATATTCCATTGCTGTTGAGGAGCTCTAGAGTACAAAGATATTATGGAGGTACTCTTTTGTTTTGTTTGTTTGTTTTGTTGTGATTGTTGTTTTTCTGAATCTGTGCTCAAGACCCCTGGCAACTGGCAAAAGGTCCTAGGTTCTTTTTTGGTGTATGCATCTTTGTTTTACAACTGGCAAAAGGTCCTAAGTTCTTTTTTGGTGTATGCATCTTTGTTTTACAACTGGCAAAAGGTCCTAGGTTCTTTTTTGGTGTATGCATCTTTGTCTTACAAATTTTCACATGCTAATTCATTCTTTTAAATAGTTTTGTAGATTCCCCAAGATAAGATAGATAAATGGCCCCAAATAATAATCACAGGTGTGCGAGAAAGCCTGTTTCAGAGTTAGCTCAGAATTGCTGGGGTTTTCTTATAAGCTACTGCTTTAGTTTTACGTGGATCTGGACATGGAGAAGCGAACATGCAGAAACATTTGGAAGTGAACAGTTTTCACATTTCTCTCTTCAATGCAAATACAAGATGTACTGAGAGCTTTAAAATTTTTTAGTATACCATTTCCTGGTGGTAGTGGCATTGTTTTTTGAACATCTGAAGAAATCAAGGTATATTATGTATACCATGTAAGAATTTTTCAAGGAATAAAAATTGCAAATTAGGAAAATTAGAAAGTGAGGTTTTGTATAGTAGGATATAATACAATTTTAAGGAATATACTAATAAATTTGTTTTAGGGCTGTGGTTACATATCAGTGGCAAAGTAAATATTAGAAATACACAAGGCTCTAAATTCAGTCTAAAGCACTGTCAAGAAAGTTTAAAAAGCAATAACTTTAAGAACTAGGAAAAAGACCCAATAAACTTGTTTTTACCACTTAAAGGTATATAACAACATTCCATTACTGCATGTTCTAATTTTTTTCACATATCAGAAATTTTTTCTTGTCCTTTAAAGAATTTCAATGAATTATTTAAATTTAAATAAGCTCAGTAACTGTAACAGACTATATGGTTATAGCAAAATATATTATCTAAACTTGTATATATTTGTTTGAGATCAGGTCTCACATAGCTAAAGCTGGCCTGGAATTCATAGGGCAGTGGAGGATGAGTTTGAACTCCTGCTCCTTCTGCCTCTACTTCCTATATACTGGTTCTAGAGGCTTGTACCTACTCCCCTTTATTTGCTTAAAATTTTAATTAAATGCTAATTTTCCAAATATTCAAATACTAATTAAAACAGTAATGTACTGGAAAATCTTTTCACCCAATTGATTCCAATAATGATGAAGAGCATTCTGCCACACAGAGTCTGGCTCATAAAGTCCAGACTATGGCCTGTACCATCATTTAAATTCATACACAGAGAGATCATGACGGAGGTAGAGACCTTAAGTGCATAGTGCTAGATCTGTCTTCTAAGGAATAAAAGAGTCTCACCATAACTTAATACAATCATTATTATTATTATTATTTAGATTTCAGAATATTTCCTTAAAGGTACTTGAGATTCTACAAAATTTCATCTGGATTTGGAAGATAATAATTTGTGTGTGTGTGTGTGTGTGTGTGTGAAAGTTTCAATTCACGCTTACATTTGTGGACTATATTTGTGGTCACATTGCATCAAAAATTTACCAAAACAAAGGACATAACAGACAAAAGAAAGTACATAGCACAGAAAAGTTTTAGCTTTGATTGTCTTTCAGTTTCTTAATACATTTATAATGTATTTTTAAACTATATTTCTTGTTTGATTATATTTTTCATTAATTATGTTAAAATTTTTATCACATTTATGCAACTTATTATAATACTCTATCATGGTTTTAATATATATAATATATTAAATATACATATTTAAATTTATAATATATACTTCCATAGTCAAACATTAAAAATAATGACATAACTCACACTATGTATTAGTTTGTCTTTGGGGATATCATGTTGTGTGACAAACCTTTTTCTGGCATGTGATATGGTGCTTAAGAATCTGACTTGCAGGGTTCAAATCCCAGCTCTACAGTTTGCTACATAGCTCCTGGGTGCTGAAGTAGCTCCATTCAGAGGTCATCCCAAGAATGAGAATTACACAGTAGACATGCACCATCTTGTGAACTGATGTAAATCTACTCTTAGGCACCATTATTATCACCCCTGGGCAAGGCACCAAATAGAGCACAGAAATGTGTAGACCTAAGCACATTTTGCTGCAACAACAAATGTGGGGGCCCTGAGGGATTTTCCATCACCTGAGGAAACACACTGCTCTTGTCTGTAGCCCTATCTGCTTGGATGAGTAGTTGAGGGAGAGTTTTTTCACAGGCAAGGGTGTTTGAACTTTGATGATGCTTGAACTTTCCCAACCTAGAAGATTAGATAACGCTGAAGATTTTGTTCTTCTGTGTAAGAAATTTCATTGTACCCTTCAATATGAATTTTCTTATGGGAGATGCTGCTATAGAAGTTACATTGAAAAAATTCATGACAAAAATCTACAATGTGGTCTAGACAAATACAAACTGAACGTAAACATGCAACTAAACTGAATATAATATAGTCAATCAGTCACAACTATTAGACATTTTCATGTTGGATTTTACTTCTTAAAAAATTTTACTAAGGATAGCTAATTTTTCTTAAACTTATTTTTGAATGAGACTGCTATTGAATTACTTTGCATAGAATAAAATCTCAAATTTATGAAATTTAGAGAAATGACGTTTCCATGTCAACCTGAATCGGCTCACATGGCCTCTGTATGTTTGGAGCGGAGCAATGGAGAGAAGTTCTAAATTTCACTTCAGGGCTTGAAAATGGGATAAGCCTAAACTAACTGTCTTTGGAAGGAACTCCAAGCTCTTCATGTGTGAGTTGCTTCATGATTGGATCTCCATATTTCCTTCCATTATCTATTGTAGTCTTTCCTTTCAACATTTTATTTCTGTCACATTTGGCGCTTAACTCCACATGTGTTTGTTACACATGACTTCCACACGTGTTATATATGACTGGCTTCGTATGCGTTGTCCCTTCTGCTTAGAACTATTTTTATTTTCTTTACATTAAAAATGTTTGGGTTTACACATGAACAGAAGACAGAATGTAAGAACTCAGGCATAGAACTTTGTACAGAAAGAATAGAAGGGAAAGAATATGTTCAAAAATATGAAAATACGGTAGTAAAATCCACTACATAGACAATTAATGTTAATATTAAGAGAACTTTATAAAAAGGAATTTGCTTCCCCCACAAACTTTATGTACATGTTCTTCTATGGTAATTTGTTTGATTATGATGTTTTGTATGATTATGATTATTTTTAATTAATTTATTTATTAAAAATTTCCACCTCCTCCCCTCCTCCTTTTTTCCTCCCCCTCCCTCTCCAGTCCTAAGAGCAGTCAGGATTCCTTGCCCTGTGGGAAGTCCAAGGTCCTCCCCCCACCATCCAGGCCTAGGAAGATGAGCATCCAAACAGACTAGGCACCCACACAGCCAGTCCATGCAGTAGAATCAAAGCTCAGTGCCATTGTCCTTGGCTTCTCAGTCAGCCCTCATGGTCAGCCACGTTCAGAGAGTCCAGTTTGATCACATGCTCCATCAATCCCAGTCC
>LOEQ01012432.1:11173-25811 GCA_001685075.1 Bramus lutescens
ATTCTTGCTTGATAATTGTTTTGCTATATGTAATTTTACTATGTTAAAGTTAAAAAATAAAATATATAACAGGAAACAAATGTGTGTCCATGAAATTAGAACAAATAAATGGAATAATAATGACATTTTATTCCTTTACGTAATATTGGCCTTACGTGGCCCAAGCTTTTCTCAAGGTTGTTAGCTAGTCAAAGATAAACTGAAACTCCTGGTCCTCTTGCTTGCAATACCATAACTTGCTTACACGATGCTCAACACCAAACCTATCATCCTTCTATCGTCATTCTAGGCAAGGACTCTGCCAAGTAAGCCACATGGCTGCACCATTCTATACATTTTATGAAGATGATCACAGATGTTTGATCGTGATCTTCAGGCATCAGTTAAATATTGTATATTTTCCTTAAGATGTCTGTGACAGTTTGAGATGGTTCTGCAGTCCCCAATTAAAACCAACCATTGTTCACAGTCATGTGCAAAGAGACACACGTGAACTTGCCAGTACAGACCTGAACCTAAGCTTCCTGAGAAAACACGTTTGGGTTCCTAAGATCCTTAGGTCACTACATATCTATCCACAATCAATATGTGACACTGTTTTAAAGACATCTTACATAGTCCGCATTATGCTTCATTTCCATTGAATGTAAGGTGAACAGTGCTAAATAAAGCTTATGCTACACAAACTATAAGACCATCACAGCTTTCTCATGTGAGATGCAGACACCCCAATCCCCTTCAAAACTAACAAGATTGTCCAAAGTGTGGTGTTAAAGAGATCATAGAAGTCACAATCTCTGTAGTGTAAGAGTTGAAACCTGAACCTAGAGCGTGGTCTTCTTCATCTCCTACAGGATACATCTTGGGAGTCCCAATTTTCTTCAGCTCTGCACACAGATACAAGCCTGATATTAGTGTTGCTTTAGAAGCTATGAATAATTTCTTCAGAAAGTAACTAGATCTAAGGATACAGAACGGTGCATAATAAACAACTGACTATATCTGATAGTTATCCTCTGGGTTCAGGCTGTGATAAGTAACAAAATATGTCAAAACAAGGATGGCATATAGAATGTTTCTAACCATTGTCTTCCTGAGAAGTCCCAGCCAAGAACCTGGCAGGCTGGTCAGCTGAGACATTACCAATACATACATATCATCTCATTGTATTCTCATGTAGTGAAAGGGCCAAGGAATTCTGAGGTCTTTGTGTGAACATTGATGCCAACCTGAGGGTTATATTCTGATGACCCAATCGCCTCCCAGAGCCACGACCTCTTGAAGTTATCACATCAGTTATTGCTTTATACAACAATATTTTGGGAGGCATCCAAAATTCAGAGCATTCTCTCCTAACCATCCCAAATTCATGCCCTTCTCAGATGCACAATTCATTCAGTCCATCCCAGCAAGTTCAAAAGTCTTAATTAAACTCTATCATCAAGTTTAATTTTTAAGGCCAATATCTCAAACTGGTAACTAAGTGAGTTATGTGCAAGACTAGAGGTATGATTTTCACATTGAAAAAACCAATTTGTCTTTCATAATGTTTAAATAACACCAGCATCACTAGACACCTTCCGCAGTTACAAATGGATAAAGATCACCCCCTTGCAAGCTTAGCACATCTCACACAGTCTCTTTTCTCTAGTATGGTCAAATATTTAGCCATTAAATCAGTTTCCCAGTTACTGTTCTATGTTGGTAGATAATCAGAAACAAATATGCCTGTCACCCAGATCTGGATCAAAAATGAGAAGGCGAGGGAGACACTTCAACAGAGCAACATGATTTTAAGAAGCCAACAGCACTCACTGGCAAAAGCTGCTTGTCTCCTCTGAGTGCTAAAGTTGTAAGGTCTATTCCAGGAACACCCATTCATTTTATCCTTGTAAGGGCTGAGTCTCTGGTCAAGTGGCAAAAACATTACTTGTTTGGAGAAATGATTTAATTCAGCCTGTTCACTAGGGCCTATGTGAGTATGCAGGTGTCACACAGTAAAGGACAGCACCCAGATTCACAGTGAAACAGGTCTCCTCCTGTGCCCAAGTTACTGAAGTGTGAGGATGACCAGACCACAGAGAACCATTTAGAGCTTTGACAGGCAGGACAGAGCCCGCTTTGGTGGAGAGGCTTCAAAGTATGTGTACATTATCAGCTTTCGTAGTCCTAGTTTATGCTTGAGGTAAGTTCCACTAAAGGTATATGAAATCAGACCACACATAAATGTAGTGCTGATGTATAACATCATAGAAACAAGTCCACAACACACTGAGCGTACGTTCAGTCCCTTGCAGATAATGGGAAATTGTTAGTATCAACTCATTTTCTTTTTAAGAAAGCAGAATAAAGAAGCTTAAGATTGTTCACCAGTTAACTGTTTTACATTACACTGGTTTCATGAAAAATTGTGGGAGTTGTTGGTGAAATGCAGACTTATTGGGACTACATCAGGCTTGTCATTTTAAAGGGGTAGCTTTGCGCAACTGCTGTTGCTTGCTTTCTTATGGATTTGAGAACATGCTAGCATAGAGCACTGGAATATGGGGTAGCTAAAGAAAAGACATGTCTCTGAAATTGTGTTTAACAATTAAGACAATTTAGTGAATTAAAATATTTAATTATTACTTCTAATTATTAATTTGTGTGTGGAGGTCCTAGATCAAAATTGCAGGCTAGCTCTCATTCTACTCTTTTGTTGGTTCTAGGAGGAGAATCCATGGTGCCAGACAAGCCCCTTTACCTACAGAGCCATCTCAATGGCCTGTATTTAGTGCTTTGAAGAGTAATTGTTGACCTTAGTTAAGGGTATATTCTATTCCATTCCAGTAAACCTTTGTAGTGCTGAGTTTATTCAACTCCAAGATTCTCCTTTTATTTGATCAAAATTTGCATCTTTCTCTCATTTTCCTACAAATTATGATGAGATTTTTCTGTATGTTTTTGAAATGTTGAAGAAGAAATGAGAACTAGAGTGTTGTCAATCTGGTATGAACTGGTATGTAGCACTTAAAGACAGCCTATTATTCCGTTTCACAAGAGAAGAGTGCAAACTTCAATACCGGGTCAGTTGAAATGGGGTTACAGTGATTAACCAGCCTCTGTCAGGGTGTGCTGTGAATAACAAAATTCTTTATACTTTCCATAAAAATGGGTAAGGCCTACAAGGCAGTCATGAGTTTGGTCACATGGTCTTTATGTACAGACCAGGAGCTGTACCTAGTTGCCAGACACCTGATCTTGAAATAAATGAAAGGTGAATAGTGGCTGAGAACATGTGCTTGCAATAAAAGTGGCATCTGGGTTGCAAATCCTCCAGGATTGTTTTTGCATTTGGGCTGTGTGCTTGAAGACTTGTCTAACTCAAGGAAGAACAGTCTTTCAGGATCAGCCAGACCAAAATGTCAAAGCACCAGAAGGAGGACAAGACATCATTAAGACAGGGATTGGAAGTGAACCACAGACACAAGAAGAAGTTGTCTAGAGAGGCTGCCACTGATGTCCACACCTCCTTGTTTCCACCTCTCCTCTTCTACTAATAGGAAGTATTGATATTTTCCTCAATGCTAACGACATCCTATAGTAGTGCCTCCAAACAAGCCTCCTAGTCCCACTTCTCCAGAACCCTATCTTTCTACCTACAGCACTAAGATTTAGATGGTCATCCTGAGAGTGATGTTTTAAATGGAACTAGTGACATTTCTTGCTTGGTTGTTGGTTTGTTTGTTTTTAAACCAATGAATGCTAGGAGTTCTTTACATCAAAAGGGGCTCTGAGGATTTGCTTGATGCCTCTTTCTTACATTCATTTTGTAACCTTTAATTGGAGCTCACCATATAGACAATTTTTTTTTCTGGCAGAAATGTAGATTTTTGCATAGTCAACACTGTAGAATTTCTTTTGTGGTTTTCATTTTTTAATTTTAATTTATATTTTTTAATTTCATTTTACATTCCATTCAGTTTCCCCTCTCCCTACTTTATCCCTACCACTCCTCCTCCCATTAACTCCTCCCACCTGGTAAGGGCTCCCATGGAAAATCAATAAAGTCTGGCACATTAAGTTGGGGCAGGACCCATCCCTCCCCTCTGCATTAAGATTGAGCACAGCATCCTACCATAGAGAATGGGCTTCGATAATCTAGCTCATGCAGCAGTGACAGATCCTGGTTCTACTGCCAGGTACCTCACAGGTAAGCCATGCTTCACTACTGTCTCCCACATACAGAGGGCCTAGTTTGGTAACATGGAGGCTCCCCAGCTGTCGTCTAGAGTTCCTGAATTTCCACAGCTTTGTTCAGCTGTCTCTGTAGATTTCTCCCTCATGATCTTGACCTGCCTTGCTCACATATTCCCTCCTCCCTCTCTTTGATTGGATTCCCAGAGGTCAGCCTGGTGCTTGGCTGTGATTCTCTGTATCTGGTTCCATCAGTTGCTGGATGAAGGTTCTATGATGATAGTTGGAATATTCACCAATCTTATTACAGCGGAAGACCCAACTCAGGCTCCCTCTCTGCTATTGCTTGGAGTCTTAGCTGGAGACATCCTTGTGGATTCTTGGGAATTTCCCTAGTACCAGGGTTCTCCTTAACCCCATAGTGACTCTCTCTCTATAAAGATCTCTCTTTCATTTTTCTCCCACTTTGCCCCTCTTTCCCCTCAACCATTCCATTCCTCCATACTCTCATCTCCTATCCCCTCTCCTTTACAGCCACCTCCTTGCCCACATATGGACTACTCAGGAAAGGGGAATTAGATGAGATCACTGCAGAATTCTTTTCACTGGACAGTAATGTTAGCACAGAGAAGGCAACTACAATTTCTCTTTTGATTTTCTACAAATGATATTTGTGCAAATTTTCAGACAATTCATATTATTTATGCATTATGAGGTTTATAAGAATTATAAGCTACTTGAAGCGAAGATTTTCTGATTTCCAGATGTCCTGTGAGCTGTTCGAGGTGGGAGAGAAAGTGGCAGGTAGTATTTGTAATGATGTACATGCATGTGAATGACCATTACTGGAAGCAGAGGGCACATTGTGTTTCTTTTTTATGTTTGATATTGAATAATGAAATTTTGGTAATGTGATTTCAAAATTTACTAACATTTTTCCTATGTCTTGTCTGTTTTCAATGAGCCAACCACATAAGGAACTGCTCATAAGTCTTTGCGTATTATAGATTTTCATGAAGTAATTCAATATAAATAAAATAAATACAGGAACAAATCCATCTTTCCCCTGAATGTCAATAAATATTTAATCTCAATTTAGTCCAAAATAACTGTGTTAAAGGAATGCCTTACTTACTTAATAACCGTGTTGAAAGATAATCTTAATAAGCTTGCCTACTCTAATCTTACAAGTAAGTTTCTCTTCAATACATTCAATTAAAAGAAAATGTTTTACAATAAAACTCATGTAGAAGTTAAATGTCTAAGCCTTTGACTTACAAACAAATACCATAAGAGTCTAACTACTATAATTCATTTTAAACTGTTACATAGAAACCCACAAACACACATCCTTAACATAATATTTGCTTCTATCTTAGAAAATTAATTTCACCAAACTTTGTATGGGTTTGTAAGAATGCAGGAACATAGCGCAATTCCAATTTTGCCTTGATATTTCAAAGACACATTCTAGTTAGATCAGTTTAAGAAGAGTTTATAAAGCTAAGAGTGCAAAGTGTAATAATACAAAGTCTTTGCCTTCGAATGTAGTGCCCCCAGAGGAAATGAGACCTTAGCAATATAGTTTCAGCACAACCTAAAGAATTATGACATCAAGTTCGGCACTGTCCAGTGGGTTATTAGGGCATCACTGTCTTATATAGACAAACTTACCAGTGGGTCTTTTCTAAGACTTGGACAGCAGCTGAAATGTAGCCAGATGAAGACAACATGTCCACTCTCATTGAGACTCCCAAGATCTCATCCAGAGACTCGGTTGGTTTAGCATCTTGTTTTAGTACACAATGAGGAATGTGCTCTGAATAATGAGACAGTGAGGGCAGGCAGGACTTGCTATCCCTAAAGTTTTTACAATACATATTACAGAACTTAGGTTTTCTCATTCTTGGCAAAAGTGTTTATATGAGAAAAGAGTTTCCAGTTTCTAGAGAGTCAATGCAAGGGTTAATTGACAGGAGTATCACAATTATTCCCTTAAGCATGCAAATACAATGTATAGTACCAAATGTGATGCAGATGTATTATGATATATAAAGGGAATATATGAGTTTTAAACTTGAGAAGAGCTATATTTCCCAGGACATGGACATACTTATGATACGGGTTGGGAAAAATAGAGGAGCTCCAAAAAATTCTTGCTCTCCAGCTTAAGTGCCTTGGTGTTAAGTAAGAGGGTAAGGGCAAGGAAGCCCTTAAAAGGAGTTACATGTTACATATTTGACAAGTAAAGACAGATATACATGGGGAATATCAACGTGGATCAGTCTAATAAAAGAGTAATAGAAGAGAAGAAGAGGAACCATATTCTGAAGAATAAGAGAGAGGAAAACTCTCTGAGTCAATAAAGGAGTGACAGAAGACCTAAATGACATCAGAAGCCAAATACGAAAGTTAAGGAAAAAAGCAAAGCCAATTTCAATTCTAGCCATGGCTCCTTGCGGTAGGTTAACCTATGCTCCATGACTAAGGAAAGCTGGAAAGTGCAATAAGAGCAGCCCTAAAGACAAACCAAGGTGATCCTAATGCTCTGAAGAAGGTACCCATTCTAGATCTCTCCAACTTCTAGAACTGAAGTTCACACTGCATCCACTGCTATTTCCTATCGTTGCTTAGAGCTTGGCATAGGCTGGCATTACCTTGAACTTGGGAGCATACCATTGGGTGGAAGCAACTCAGTATACAGAAACTTCAGACTGAGTGAGGGCTATGGTCATAGCTTGAATTTCCCTTGGGACTTTTTGTAGCTTATGGTCCAAGAGAAAAACCTAATGAATGATCCTCTCCACTGTCCGTGGAACTGAAAACTGTGCCAAGATCCCTGTCTTCCCTACATCAGTGTACCAGGAACTGAGGTGGCTCCTGTATAAGCATTGCTGATCTGCAGCACAGCAGGGAGAAACCATAACTCACATAACTCATAGTAACAACTGAAAAATTCCAGGGGGATCTATTTTATGTTGCCTGTTAAGCCTACAGCTATGGTGTTCTGGCTCACCAGAAATTCCAGATATCACCTATCCTCAGGACAAAAGTAAAACACCCATCCATGCTTTGTAGATCCAGGAAATAACATGATCAAATGTATATAAGTGGCCATTACACCAGATGTTCAGATATTGAAGGACAATAAAATGCAAAAAATAAAGCTTTGAAAGAAGTACAGTTATACAAAAACATATCCTAATTTGAAGGAAATCTATCAGCTACTTGAAAAAAAACACTTTAATTGTTCTGATTATTGATTTTCAGTTCAATGATTTTTATAAGAGAACATATAAACAGGACCAGAATGTAGGGAGGTAGTGCAAGGAATTTGTTCAAAATTCATGATAGAGAAATAAATCATGAAAAGAGAGAATTAGGAATATGTTAAGTAAAACCCCAATCAATGAAAAGAAAGATATAAAAGAAATCCTTTGCAGAAGACCAGATTTCACCAAATAAATAATCTTAGTCCCTGGAGATCAAGTCATTGAATTAAGATTATCAACAAAATAGAAGAGTCACAAAGGTGAGAGAGAAATGCAGAGATAAATTTAAAATTATGGAGGAAGATTGTACAAAATATGAGCCATTATCAAGTATTCAAACACAAATTTTAAGAATTTGAAAAATAGAAATGGAAAACTAAAAATCTATTTCATTAAAGTTAAATAAAGGCTTATTTTTTTCCAAATTTCAAATAGACATTGATATGCGGATACAACTGAAAGAACCTCAGCTAGCGTAGCCAAAGCTCACATTCACCAAAGCACAGTGGAGTGAAACTGTCAAAAAATAGAAGATAATGAGAAAATCTTCAAAACAGAAAGAGGAAAAAATCAAGCCACACAACTAATGGCATATTAGATTTGTACCATCACTTATGAAAAACAAATCTATAAGCCAAGAGAAATTGAAAAATATGTTTAAAGTACTGGAAAAAAAAGAAAGAAAACAAATTAATCCAAACTTACCACCTAAGAAAACTATTAATATCATTTTTTCTTCTAAATATTAGAAGAAATAAAGTTTGTTCCAGATGAGCAGAAACTGAAGGGACTGACTTCCACTAGCCCAGCTCTACAAAAATATTCGAGAACCCAATACTAGGAATGGAAGGATGAAAACTACTTCATTGTACAAGATTGTTTAGGGAAACAGAATGTAGAAATTGGACTACACTACAGGAAGCTGGCTAATCCAATAATGGCTATTTTTTTTGAGAGAAAAGAACTTTTGATAAAATAAAAAACAGGTAGCCACAAAATCCAATATTCTGGAAGCCTCAGCAATTCCATCTGATACTGAAGTTCTGGAGGATCATGTGGAGAATTGTATTGAGTCCACATGAAAAACCAAAGAGGGTAGAGTGAAACATCCATGGGTCCTGGGGCAGTGGCAGGAACACTCACTCAAGGCCATTTCTTGACTGAACTCCATGCATTTATCTCTTTCAACTACTTTGTTCCCAATTCACATTGTGACTATGACTAAATCAGCCAGCAATAAACATGCAACAGCTTGAGCTCTATGCTCAAATAAAATTTATCAGACCAAATTAGTTAATCTATTGCTTTTTAATTCAATGCCACTCAAATCTTCAGGACATTGGCAAAATATAGGCAAATTCTTTGCAAGATGTAACATGAAGGGCTATTAATCCAATTTCCAATAGGCATCATATTACCATCTGAAGCCTGTTGAAGCTTGCCTTGACTATCCACATTTGCATTAGCTTTCTTACATTCTAAAGGCACACTAACTCATACACTAATTCCTGTTATCATTCTTAGCTGTTTCTAGCCAGCATCTCTAAACTTTCTTAAATTCCTCTCATCACCCAGTTCCAAAGTCCAAAGTCCATATAATAAGATTTAGTTGGCACAATGGCCCGTGCTTCTCTGGTAGCAATTTAATGTATTAGTTAATTGTTAATTACTGTGACTATAAATCTTAATAGAAACAGAAAATATTTATTCTGTTTCATACCATCAGAGGACTTTAGTTCATCGTGACAAGGGAAACATGGCAGGCAGTTTGTTTCATAGTAAGGAGAATGTGTGGTTGGGGCTGTTTAGAGTAAAGCTAACCCTGAAACAAACAAGGTCATAATGGGATCTGAGCTTCAACCATCAAATGCCTACCTCTAGTGACATACTTTACTAGATAGTATGGAATGGTATAGAACACAACTAGATGAGGAAGATGGAGGAAATTGACAGAGACAACTAGAATGGATTTTAGGGACCAGTAAGTATGCTGAGGGAAGACGGGCAGGCTGAGAAGTCCCTTGCACAGATGGGTAAATGAGACATTGAGAACACAGTGTATTCGTGTATGAGCTTTTGCTCAGTGTAACAATGGAACCAAATATTTGCCTAATTATTTTTGTCTTGATAAATAGATTTTAAATGAGTAAATTTCATGAAATATTTCAATGACAACTCTTCTGACATTGTTGTTCTTTTATGACATGGTATGAAGCAACGACAAAGAAAAGTTGTACAAAGAGTTAAATTTTAGTTTTCATGAAAGCTGTTGGAGTTCTTTTTTATTGTTTCTTTCCCAAATAGTCTAGATATAGTCAGATTGAAAGGATCTATTAAAATAACCCACTTCAATTCTTTTGGCTTAAGTCATAACTACACTGAACAGAAAGAGCCTTGAAAAATGTAATAAGCTCCAAGCACATGAAAACATCAAGAGATAGATTCCATCAGAGCTTATGTCTACTCTAGTGCCCAGTCAAGTTAATTCCTACCCACAAACAGGACCCTAAAACTTATCCACAATTAGCAAGGACTTTCCTGATGATTGGGACTTATCTGATCACCACAGCTATATGTTTACTTATAATTGTCCATTAAAGAAGATAAAGGTGATTTTAGAAATGTCATCCAATCCAGTCCTTTAATTTTAGGCTCAATATAACAAAGGTTCTTATGATACTTGTTTACTAAAATGTAAATGACAACATACTAGCTATTCAGCACATCTTTCTTGAACATTGACCGGCAATGATTTTCTACTCCCAAAGTTCTTACAAGACAAGTTAGAAAAACCCGATTCCAGAGGTTTTCTGGTTGCCAGCTTAACGCCAAGGTCAGTGAGATACCCTGTCTCAAGGAAAAAAAGCCAAGAGTTAAAGAGAAGAGCACCCAAGGTGCTCCTTTAGTTTGTGCATGTACACAAGCACACACATCTACACACTCCTGTGTGCATATACCACACACACACAAACCAAGTGGACTTTCACACCTACACATACACAAGGAATAAATATGAAAGGGTAGTGAGAATGAAAATGTCCTTCGTATTATTTCATGAAGTAGATCAACATTTATAAATATTGACACATGATTTGTTAAAAACATAGGGTTGTACCTTTATGTGAAAGTTGATATTCCAGTGAAATTACATCTTATATTTTTAAATCTTAGTTTAGAAATTTATTTCAGATATTTGAAGTGACTTGGTATTTATTTACTATGAATTCTAATATGATCATCTATATATAATTTTTTCACCCACAAATATATTAATACATATAAGCATAAATAGTGTATAATATATATAGTTTATATAATGCTATATATTCTAGAGTACATGCAACAACCTATATCATTTTATATCTATATTCAAGTTTAATACATAGATTGCACTCATGTATATATGCAGTGTATAGATTATGCCACACTTAGATCGGATAAATTCATATCTTGTCAGATAAGTATAAAAAAATATAACATTTGAACAAACTTACTGATCATTAACATTACCTGTAAAAATGATTTACAGGATTTACATTCTACTTTTAATATGTGTTAAGAAATTTTGAAACAATGGCCATGTTTTTGGTAGAAATATATCCAAGTTATGTTAAAATAATATTCCAGTGCTCACATGATAAAAATTCTTCAGAACATCTTATACAAATTCAGAGACTAAAAAGCCTCAGCCCAATTAGCAAAACAAGAACGGCCTCATTGCACAAGGATTTGATGAGTTGGGCACACTCCCAGCTCCCTGAGTGATTGTTAGAAGCAAAATTGTGGAAACGCTATGATTTGGCATTCACTTTTGAATAGCCATTATTGTTGTTCAGATTGCTTAAACAGTTCAACCACACATATTTAATCACTGCAGAGAATTCTTAATTTTAGGGAGTGATAAGTAATCAAAATCATAGAAAAAATTAGTTTGTCCTAAAATAAGCACAACATATTATTAGACTTCAAGTGAAATTAAAATTTATTTTTCATAGGAAATAGAATTAATCTGTGGTGGGTGTTATTTGCATTATTATACAATATCCCAAACTCTTTCAAAGGACTATGATAGGTGTTTTAGTATAAATTATAATACACAGATCATTTCAGGGAGTTTTATCATTTCCAAACTAGCTCTCCACTCACTGTCACAAGAGAGCATGTGGATATTTCAAAAGAATTTCAGCTATTCATAGAGGAACAGATTTGACTTTGTAATGTAGGAGGTCTGGCTTGAAGATCATTTTATCAGTTCTTCAGCCCACCACTAAGGATTTATCATGGGTAAAATAAGAGTGGGCAGCGTGAATAACTTCTCTTCATAATTTTCATCAATATTATAGGACTGTCTAGAGGCCATAAACCACACCCATTTTCTCAGTCACACCTTCCCATTGTTCTAAGTGTGAGGCAGGAACAAATCTGTTTCTAGCACTGCACACAGATTTCTATGTATATAAATATATAAAAGTAGAGATTTCTTGCCTTTATCTAGGCTGAAGGGACATTTGCTTCCTGAGATCTGAATGAGAAGCATTATATGTCACAATTAATATATATATATAGTATATATATATATGGCATATAAAACAATGATGGCTCTATTATTCAACTGCCACTGATAGGAAGTTGGGGGCAAAATTATTCTCCAGAGGTCACAACTGACTCCCTTCTCAGGTTTTTCATCTATCCACTTTTCAAGAAAAAAAAAGGAATTTCTCCCAAGTGTGGCCTTATAAATACAACCTGAGATCTGAATAGAATATCGGGTGCTGTTTTTCCTGCCTTTATCTCTCATCATGGATGATGAAGATGTTGCCACTGGAGTTCAGCTATGACAGGATAGATGATTAAGATCTAGCTTAATTGGCTTTACACTGTGAACAGGAGCCAAGTCTTAATGATTGTTCCCCCACCCTCTGTATTAGTATAAACCCTGTCATGCAGTTGGTGAGAACAGGAGTCTAATGATTATGAAGGGCTCTTTGTGGACAACAGTGCTGATTATTTGAAAATGCAAAGCACACGGTTAAGTTTGCCTCTTTAAGCTTTCAGTTAATGAATATACCTTTAAGAATGTATTTGTTTGTGATATGAATGTGTGTTGGTGTTCTGATACATGTGCATGTGTGTATTTGTGCCTGTGAAAGTCAGAGGCCAAAGTCATGAATTTTCGTATGTCTCGTCCTTATGTTTTGGAGACGATATTAGTGAACCTGGAGATTATAGATTCAGAAAGATTGGGTGAAGAGTAAGCTTTGGGGCTTCTCCTGTCTTTACCCAGCCTGGGCTGACATTACAAGCTCACCCCACCACCCCTGGCTTTCCAAGTGCTTGCATAACTAGCGTTTTGCTAACTGAAGCATCTACTAAGCTCCTCTTTCAATTTTTAAAGACAGCATTGTTTCAACTTTAACTTTAAAGCATAGGTTTGAGATCATCACCTGGGTGCTTTTAAAGCATGTGAAAACTATTGATGACTTTATGGAAAACTTAACTTTAGCCTTAGACAATGATAGAAACAGTTGCTGCTGTTGACTCTGTAGGGAACAAATGTTTTATAGGTGGTACTCAAAAAGGGCTGTATGGTAGGAGCAGCCCTCACCTCTTCTGACACCACGTTGGGGACATAGCTAGTCAAATGGCTTACTCTACTTACCACAAGTCAAACTGCTCCCCCTTAGTACTGGAACTAAGCACATGCCAGAAAATCAGAACATAAAACGAGAAACCATTTCTTCAGTGAGCTTTCCACTCCCTGTTCCTTACCTGACTGTCTCTCTGTGTAGGAGTGTTTTAGGAAGGACTCTCATAGCCTCAAGGCTGACTTTGTCCAGAACTATGCTTTTCAGCTATTAGACCAATCCAGTTTAACTAAATTTTCTGAAATATCAAAATGAAAAGGTAACAGACTCAGGATTTTGAAAGTATCTTCAAAATACATACCTAAGAATAGCAACTCCCCTGCTGGCTGTAGAAATATTTGATGTATTTTTTGATAAATCTCCTTAGAGTCATTCCATCATATGGAAACCCAGCGCCCATGCATGGATAATACACTTCCCTCTCTCACCGAACAAGTGACTAAATGACTGTGGAAATGAGTGACGATGATGAAGCAAACATAATACACAATCTGCATACTCACTCAATTCTGAAAATGTCAGTGGGACCCCCTAAATTCAAATTAGAGTTACTCCAGTCAGTCACAGTAAGACTGGATAGTTGTTTTCCAGCTCAGAAATGGTAACTCAGGACATCTGAACTTAATCATTGGAGCCTAAATCATTTGTGCCTGATTTCCCCACTCCAAAGGCAAGGGACCAATATGGAATCTGGGAAAGATATCTGAAGCTACCAAAGAGGTTATATTGGAAAAGAGGGCCTAAAGTGTAATTAGCTGACCTTGACGAATTTTTAAAAAGTAGAGATATAAAGTCATATAGGTAAGGAACGGGATTAAACCTGAAGGAATTGGGAGGTGAGGTGAATATCATCAAAACATGTTGTATGAAACTATCAAAAGATAATTAATTTTCTTTTGTTCCTTTTCCATAAACTATACATTTCCAAGTAAAAATTTCAATCATATTCATATTCACTGAGTTGTTTTCATTGTTAATATAGCAATTGAAATAAAATTCTATATTGATAGATATGGTTATGATCATTCTTATCAAAACTCTCCAGCCAATCCACTTCAGGACACATGATAAGTTAAGGAAGAAAGAAAGAAAGAAAAAGCACTGGGATCTATATTTTTCAGGAAAACCCTCAAGTAACTCTCACTTTCCTGAGCAGGAACCAGCAAGAAATGGGTCCTCATCTAAAGCTACCAGACTAATGAGGTATTTCTCTCTCCTCTCAGGGGCTGATGTTATCAACTTTGATGGCCATGTTGTCTTACCATACCGCTTCAGAAACAAGAAGATGAAAACACTCAAAGATGCCATTGCTTTGAAATTCAAGAGCTCTGAAAGTGAAGGAGTACTCTTACATGGTGAAGGGCAGCAAGGGGATTACATAACGTTGGAAATGAAAGAAGCCAAGCTGGTCCTCAGTTTAAATCTAGGTTTGTTGTCATTCTCTATTATTTTTCCCATATTTAAAATGTTTATTTTTTAATTTGTTTTGTATTTTTATTACTTTATAAATAATACCAATCAAAATTCCCACTTCCTCCCCTTCTC
>LOEQ01012433.1:0-12801 GCA_001685075.1 Bramus lutescens
GGGAGGCAGGCAGGAGGTGGAAATTTTTAATAATAATAATAATAATAAATTTATGTTCAGTAAAAAAACAACAATGCATATTAAATAAAAATAAATAAAGTTTAAAAAAGGTAAAATTTCTAAGAGTCAATTAAACCAGGAGGCTTTTTATTGTTTATTTATTTTCAATTTTATTTGTCTTAACTCATTTACTATATATATATATTAAATTCAATAGAATTAACTGTGATAACTCCATATGCATCCAATATGTATTCATCATACGTAACCATCTTTTGTTTATGCTTGTTCACCGCAACATGACAGGCATTTTCCAGGAAACATTAATTAGTGACATAATAAAGCACACAAATAACACTGGAGATATTTCTGTGCTTAGTATCTTCAAGCCCCTTTGTTTGATGAGCAATACACTGTATTAAGAATTTGTATGGAATATTTTTTTGATAATACTCCATAGTTTTTTAACTTAATTTAGTTACAGTCTCAAATGTCTTTGAAGTCATTTATGGTAATGAGTGTCTTTAAATCATCTTGCACTGAATGATTCCACTAAGCCAAACATCATATAAATAACTGTGATGACTGTGTTTGTCAATTTGAAACACTGAATCATCCAAAAAGAGAGTTTCTGTGAGAGGTTGTCTATGCTCTGGTGGCATGTAGGCACGTCAGTAGGGTATTGTTTTAATTAATTGATGAGGAAAATCCCAGTCCAGTATGGGCAAAACCAATCTTGAGGCAGGAGGTACTGGACTGCTTAAGAGAAAACAAGCTAAATATAAGCAAACAACCAAGTGGGTATGCTTGTATTCATTTCTGTTCTTGACTATGGTTGTAAGCAGATATTTCAAGCTTGTTTTCCTGTGAGTTTCCTGCTATAATCAACTATAACCTTGAATTCTCAGCTAAATAAACCCTTTTCTTATAAGTTGTATTTTGTCCAGATATTTTATAACAGCAACAGAAATTATACTATGACAGTATCTACAGAAAAAAAAAGGAGTGGCCCTTGTTTGGAAGCAAATCTAAAGTTTAAGATGAAGCCAGATTTTTGGTACATGTCTGTTA
Source organism: Bramus lutescens (assembly GCA_001685075.1). Lineage (NCBI taxonomy): Eukaryota > Metazoa > Chordata > Mammalia > Rodentia > Cricetidae > Bramus > Bramus lutescens. Next base: position 1,072 of record LOEQ01012433.1, read on the forward strand.
TCAGTTTGTTCATGATAGTGAGGGAGAAAGATCAGTAATTCAAAACCAGCATGAATGAAAGAGTGACACTGTCTCAATATCAGAAAAATGATAACAATAATAAACTTCAAATAAAGGAAACAGACAGATTGTAGTTGCATGTGCTTCTACTCCTAGCACTTCGGAGGCAGATACAGGCCGATATCTTCAAGTTAGAGGCCAGCGTTGTCTACAGAGCTAGTTCCAGGACAGTCAGAGGTACAAAGTGAGACCCTGTCTCGAAAAACCAATAAATAAATAAATAAATACAAAAACAAACAAACAAAACAAGGAAACATGTTTGTTTTATTCATTAGTATAATTATGTTGACCGTATTTATATTTTTCTTTTCTTTTTGTTTTTAGGAACTAAGTTTTCTAGTCTTCATTGACAACTGAACAAAAGAAAGAGTTTAGTAAAAACGATGTATTACTTAATTATTTTCAATTGGCCTTTCCTAGGACTTTACTAGAAACCTTAGTTCTGGGCTAGGATGAAGTTATGTCTGAAAATCGCAATCCTTTGTTAATGAAATATAATGTTATTAGCAGCATAATCAAAACATAAAATTGAAATTCTAGTCAATCAATTCTCCCCTTTATGTCATCCTGGGCAATAGGAAGAATTTCACTAAAAATAGGGATTTTAAACTTTGATTATGTCCATGTAGAAATGATATTGGTCATAAATAAAAGACAGTAATCACTTTCTGGAAATGTTCACAGAGATCAACAGTTGAATCTAATATTCTTTGTAATCAGTAGTATCATTATTAATATACTCATGTCCTTTAGACTTCCTGATCTCTGTTGTTCATTCTTAGATATACTTACCAATGACAAACTCAGATATTGGTGAGCTCTTACTTTTAACCCCCTTCCCCTGTGTGTGAGAGTGTGTGTGTTCATTTCAGGTTTTCCATTTCCTTTTATTAATTTTGAGATTATAAGATAATTGTAATTATCAATTTTCTCCCTTCAACCACCTCATATACCCCTCCTTGCTGTATTTCAAATAATTGGCTTTTTTCATTGTTGTTATATATGTAAATGTAATATGCTCAGTCTTTACAATGTTACGTAAATATATGTTCTCAGGGATAAGGATTTGATATTAAATAACCAGTTTGTGTGCTCTTTCATAGAAAAGATTATTTCTTCATATCTCAGCTTTCCTTAGTAGCTTTTAGTTCCTTGTGTCAGATTGAAGCCTCATGGGCCTGTTCTCTTCCATTTTGTCATGTCCACTGGTGTTATCCTTGTTTGGTTCCTATTTAGTCGATCGTGTTGGTGAGACTTTATGGGTGTAACTTCTGACATTAACTAGGAGACACGATTTCACAGCGAACTCCCTGATCTTCTAGCCCTTACAAACTTTCTAGACCCTCTTCTGCAATGCTTTCAAGTGTTTTGTGGATGTGTACATTGGAACTGGGTTCCGCATGTCTGTATTTATATTGGTTTTGTTTTTTTTTCTGTATTTTCTCTTTTTGTTAAAAACAAGTTTTCTTGAAGACTACATTTATCTGTTGGTATAATGGCAAATATGTAGACTGTTGATTTGCTAGGGATTATGATGGTATAGGAAATTTTTCATTGTAGGAACTGATCTGATTGCCTCTTCTCTGAGGATTAGCTCAGTTGGTACCATAAGGGACATGCAGACTTGCAAAAGAGGTAGGCAACCAACAGTCCTACTCAAGACACCTGTGAAACACAGCAATGACTAGCACGCCAAGATAAACCTAAGAGTGAAGTAGTGACACACATACCCTGTGAGGAACCAACAGTTCTTTAATTGCATTTAGGACCCATTCAACAAGAGAAAAACCTTGCCTGGTGCTGAAAACATAGCTAACTACTCAGTGCTAGTGAAGGCATAGATTCCAATTGCTTCTTAAGGATTTCTTTATTTTTCCTATATACTTTTTTCTTTACTTCTATCCTTTACTCCCTTCCTTCCTTTCTTATTTGCTTCTATCCTTTCTTCCTTCCTCCCCTCCTTCCTTAGGGGTGCAGTCATGTACAAAAAGAAACACATCAATGAATTAGAAACTCACTTCCAGCCTATAGTTCTTTATGTACTTTGGACAATGAATTTGAAAGGATTTCAGTGAACAATATGTTCTAAAAGTTATGAAAAAATATTTTTGATTATTTAACATATCTAAGACAATTAGCATCACTGAACATGTATGCACATTATACTCATGATATAAAGTTAAGACTGTGTGGTTTTATAAATCATGGAGTGTTAGCAAATCTATTAGGATAAAGGATATATTATACATAGCTCATTCTCCAGTAATATGTCCACATAGTTTACCAACAAGTTCGCCAGGGAACTGAGAAAAATCAAAATAATTATGTTGTTGTTCTCTAGGCTGCTTTATCAGTTTTTTGAGTTAATGACTAGACCATGGGTACAGAAATTATAAAAGAACTATGATTGTGTACATAAAAACCAGAAAGTTTTTTTGTATTTCAATAAACATTTGCCCAAATCAAAGCAAAGTAATAGCTCTGCAGTCCTCATACTCCTTCAGTTGTAACTATTTTCTTCCAGCCTCAGACTAGACAGATCTTTGCAAATGAAATCATTTCTTCTTGTATGACCGAAAACAGTGTCCTGTTCTTTTCAAGTTTCATAAATTTGTTAAGTTTCAAAACTTGTGCAGTTGGTCACCTAGAATAGTCTGTGCAAAAAAAATGGCCTACAAAAATAAACATAAGCCTTTTATATATGATTTCATTTTCCTATTAATATATTTTGAATATTTTTATTTCCAATTCGAAAAATATTACAATGATACATATGGTAATTCTAAAATCTCATGAAATTGATACTGTAGAGAGCATTTTAAATATTTCTTAATGGATATTTAAAAATCTCAGAGCGTCAGAGTACACATGGCCGTTACCCATTNAAAAAAAAAAAAATTCACATCTCTTCTACAAGAATCAGCTTATGCTTCCACTTAATGCATTGTTCTTCATTATCGAAATTAGAAATGCTGGCTTTGGCTTTTATAAGTGAGAAGATCTTAATAAAGAGTATAGCCATCAGAAAAAAAAACAAAAATGTCCAAATGCAAACTTTTGATTGAAATATTTTACAACTGATATCTACTAGTACAGTACTTCATTTTTAATAATACATTACATAAAATAATTCAGAAAGAACTTTCTCTTTCTGAGTATAGTGGCCTCCCAGTTTCTATTGCACATAATAAATCACCTCAAAAATTCTATAAAAATAAACTAACAACTTGCATTGATAAAAGAAATAGCTTTTATATTTGGTATAATTTTCACAATGTAACTATTTTATATAATAACCAACATGATAGTAAAAACAGGTTGGTCTTCTGACAAAATATTATAATAGTCTTTAAGCATGATTCTATTAGCAATAGAGATACTCTCTCATGTATCAGAGTTCACTTTACAAGATTTTAATAGTGCCATGACGTAGCATCATTTCTCTCTGGTCTTCATAATAAAAACCCAGAGTCAGATATTAGGAGGTGAAAGATGAAAGACCAGAGAGGCAGAGCATCTAGACACTCGTTCTTACCTCTATGAAATCCTCAGACTGAGTCCTCAGAGTGCCTAGAGTTCCTTTCTCCTCTAGCCTTATATTCCTCTCTCTGCCCAGCCATATCCCTTCCTGTCTCCACCTCCCTAGTGCTGGGATTAAAAGCCTGTGACTCTCACTTACTGGGATCAAAGGTGTGGGCCACCACTGACTGTTCTCTATGGTTAACTAGTGGCTAGCTCCATACATTGATATTCAGGCAAGCTTTAATTGTTAGATAACAAATAAAATATCAGCACATAATAACAAGAGGCATGAACTCAAAACTCCCTTTGAAAATTTGAATTTTTTCCTATACCTAAGACATTATTATGTAGTATAGTATTCCTTCAATAGGATGAGTAGTAGGGTAAAGACATACACCTCAGGCAGCAACAAAAATCACAGGTATAAATATTTGTTTATCATATACTGTATTCCTAGTATTTTTTCTTGAAATATTTATTTCATAAGTTGCATGAGCTATGCAACATTTTACTATAAGTTTTGTTTCAGACAAATTTGCAAAATTATATATTTATATATATATATATTTTCTGAACACATTTATATTTAAAATAAACTATAGTGATATTTGTTCGCTTAGCTGTATTAAATGCATTTTCGTTTTAAGCTGATTTCAGTTTCTGATAGGCTTATTAGTATCCCTATTCATTGAAACCGAAAGAACAAACCCATTAGGTATTATTTGCTCTTTGAAACATGAATAACAGATAAGCCACAAAATCTTCTGCCCAGTGAAAATTCTATCGGTAGTTAGCTTATGTTCTGAATCACAACTGTTTCCTCTTCAAATAATGCTCCCTAGGCAGGCATACAAGTGTTACAATCTAGATTATTAGGATTCTCAAGTTTTATGTAAAATTTGCTATGCTCAATTTTGTCAAAAATGGCTGTATTACCTAGAAACATAACAATATAATGCGGGCTGTTACTCAAAACATAATGAAATACATAAAAAGTCATAGTCTGTTGCCATCTCAGTTTCTTAATTTGCCTCTGTGCTATTTAAAACAATTAACAAGATGATCTAGCATGTTAGCACATATATATAATTGCAGTGTCATCGACCATAAACCATTTTATCTGTTCAGAGATGGCCTCATGCCTCTGCATATCTTTCTCATAACTATTCTGTATTCTTCATAGTTAACTCAAATATTGCTCTCTTTGGGAAGACTTTTGGGAATCCAAAACTATGCCAAAGTCCCTGAGGCACCTAAATTGTCATTCTGCTTTTCTTGATGTTGGGATTTATAAACCATGCAGAACACTGTGTGGCTTCTCTTTTTCCTTATGTCTGACATTTGTGGTATTTCACAATATCTGGAATGGAAAAAATAGAGAAAAAATTAAGACAGAATGTGTGAATGGTGTTCCTCCTTAAAACATTTCAGATGGTTTTTAAATGCATGAATGTACAAGTAATAAAACTGCTACAAAATGATGTTTATTATTCAGTTTCAATAAGGCTGATTCTTACTGTTAAACAGTATGATACACCAAGGTCTATCTGTGATTTCCCATGACTGTCTCAGGAGGAGCTGTTGGAGCCACATTCCTTTCTGAGAATTAGAGGGAACATTTCAGTTAAGTCAGCTGGCCTCAGATCAAACATCACATTTTCTACTTAGCAATTTTCATGACATGGAGACCTGATGCCTTATCTCTCTAGGCATCTGTTTCCTCATTTTAGACACATAATATTTATGTATCTTTAAAATCTAATATGCATGCCCATTTTCACTTTTTTATATAATATATTCTTAATATAGTTTCCCTCCTCAAATGCCTCCAAGATTCTCACCACTTCTCCACCCACACAAGTACACACTCTTTCTTTTTTCTTTCATTAGTATTTGAGCAGCTCACCAAAAATTTAACAATAATAAAATAAAGTGCGATAAAATAAAAACAGAATAGGATTAAAAAAACAGTAGTAAAGACGAAAGAAAAAGCTCAAGAGACATATGAAAGTGTACATATTGCACATATTGAAATATCATGAAACACAAAATTAGAAATTATAATATATATACAGAGGACCTGCAAAGGACAAAGAAAAGCCCTGGCAAAGCATCATGATATAAACCACTTCCATCATATTTCTTATTGAAATTAGCAGAATCATTACAGTTGTACAAGACTAATGTTGGAATTTTCTTTAAATTTACACAAGAAGAATTGTAGAAGAATTAGCTTATTATAATATAGGTTCATCATCTTCTCAGTGTTTATTTTTCTCTACTGTGTGACAAGCATTTTACAGGGGACTAAATGATAATTCCCAATAATGTCCAGTTTTGGTGATCTTTTAACAGTTTTTAAGATTTTTAAAATTGAAGTCTGATTGTGTCACTTTCCCCTCTATTCTCCCTCAAATCCCCCGTATATCCAATACCACTCCCTCTCAAATTCAAGGTCTCTTAATCTTTTGATTATTATTGGCACACACACATATGAATGGATAGGTACATAGATGGTAGATAGATAAATAGGTAGATAGATAGGCAGATACGTAGATGATAGATAAACAACCTAGTGAACCTATTTAGCGTTTCATGTATGAATGTAACTTTAGAGCTACTCATTTAATATTGGTTAACTATTTAGGGAGCTCTTCCTTAGGAAAGATTTTTTTCATTCTCTCTGCCATTAGCAATTTCCTATAGCTCTTCACCTAGTTGTGGAAACCCATGGCATTTCCCCCTTCAATATATGCATGCCAGTGGGTGTTGTAATTGTTCAGGTCTTGTTTAGGCAGCCACATTATTGGGATTTTATGGTTGTAGCTGTCTTGTCTTGTCATGTCTAGAAGACATACACTTTTGCAGCAGTCTTCCTGGTCTTCTGGTTTATACATTCTTTCCACAACTAGCCCTGCTTTTCCACCTTCTGCAACATTCCCTAAGCCTTGAATATTAGAAGTGTTGTGTTGTGGATATATTAATATGTACTTGGCATCCCAGAGGCAGTTAAACTCTACACTTTGTCAAATTATACTTTTCTGTAATGAACTCTGTCTTCTGCAAAAAAAAGAAGTTTTATTGATGAAGCAGGAGAGTTATATTTATCTATAACTATAAGTATTTAAAATGCATTTAGGAAATATAGTGGTTTTATTAGTTCTTTGACATCTTCATATGATGTATTTCAGTCATATTCTCCTTTTTCTGACAACTCTTCCCAGATCTATGTACCGCTTCCCTACCTGCCTGGTTTTCATCCTTTTATTTTTAACTCATCCAGATGAATTTCTGCTCCCCTAATATAATTAGATGTACAGTACTCTACTGGAGAGTAGTCAGCTTACAAAGGGCTACACTCTTAGAGAAAAAAGGTCTCTCCCTTTCTCAGCAGCTAGCATTTGCCAATACTTTCACAATTAGTGAGGGACTTAAAAATCACAAATCCCATCACTGTGCTCAGATTGAATTTGGCTTGAGCACACACAGATTTTGTGAGTAATGTCACAGATACTGTTCATATGTGCAACTGTACTCCCAAGTCTAGATGTTTCATTGTAGTCATTCACACACTCTTACATTCTACACTCTTTTCCAAAAATATTCCTTAGCCTTGTTAGGAGGGAAAGGTGGTATACATGTTCCCTTCAGGGCTAAACATTTCTGCACTTCAACCAGTTGTGGTATTAATCAACATTTACTGTGATTAATGCATATGCTTTTGAAAACTCATAACTCACCTCCAGTGACACACTCCCTCTAACATGGCCACATCTACTCCAACAAGATCACATCTCCTAATCCTTTTAATCCTTTCAACTACAATCCTTGGTGACTGTGTATTTAAATATATGAACCTGTGAGGGTCTTTCTTCTTCAAACCAACACAATATTTAACATGGGTCTTCTTGAAAAATGGGCACATTAAAAGATCCAATTTTCTTATAATGCTCAGAAATTTAGATAAGATTCCTTTCCTACAAATTTTTAAACTCATTGAGAATGACATTGGGTAGTATTATTTGTGTTTGACGTAGACAATGAGGACTTGATAGCTGCCTCAGTATTTTGAGGTAGAGCTGCAAACCCTTTAAAAATTCATAGAAATATTTAATAAAGGAGAATTTGTAAAAGAGTATCAATTATTTACTGTGTCTCCCTGATTAAGTCTTTCTGACCTTGTCAATATCTCTCTTTGATTCTTGCTTAAAATTCTGCTTTTATTTTCTTATTCAACTTAACAACAAGATTTTAAAAAAAAACAGTCTGTCCAGAATTGTTTTTCGTTATATCCTTTGTCTCTATACATATATATTAAGTTTGTGCCTCCATGCTATTGACATCATAAAATCATTAATTGATTTTATTAGAAATTGGCAGTTGTCGTGCCCATTTGTCTATGATCACAATTTCATTGGTATCTAACAGAATAAAAACATAGATAGGCATGGTAGCTCTATCATATTTATTTACTTTACACAAAGATCCTTAATTTTTCTGTGGAAATAGATTTATTATGCACTAGAATTTAAATTTTGCATATAAATATACCCTGTAATTGCATGCTTAAAAGAACTGTTATAACTATGTGCTTATTCTAAATCTTGCTCTATCAATATTCTGTTGACTTTTAATTTTTAATTCTACTGTACTTTAGATTCTCTCTGTAGCTTGACTGTCTTTATATGTACTTTATTTTTTTTTTGCCAGGACATTATTATTACTGATAATACCACTCTGTAAGACAGCAGACACAAAGTATTGTAGAATCTACATTTCCACACAAAGCATAACACTTTTATATATAATTGTCTCATATACAATATTAAGTCACTAGTCATAAGCTTGAACAATTGAACAAAGAAAGATGATTTTCTTACATTTAGATGTATTACCTGCATAAACCAGTAGTGAATACCCACCTTATTTGAAAGTGTATTAATTACAAAGCACAGAGCCCAGAGCCCCTGGCATTCTGAGGCAGAGAAGTTAGCAGAGAAGTCCAGGGAGGCCTGACTGTAGGTAGATTGTAAGCATGCTAAAATTCAAGTGGCTTACCTAAATTATGCTGCAGTCCTCCAAGAATTAAATAGCCATATGAAGCAAGTGTTGTATCATTTCTGCTTGAACGTCTAGCTACATGGTATGATTTAATCATGAAGGAAGTCTTGAAGTCTTTGGTAAATTTAGTTATGTTTTGTTAAATATAGTTTCGTTATTCTATCCATAATCAGGATAGAAATGAACCCCTAGAGTTATAAAATAAAGTAGCTTCTCCTATAGGCATGAGAAATGCCAATATATAGGCCCCACATGGATACTCCTTAGTCAGTGATGAGCATAGCTTGAATGCTCAAAAGCATGTTTCAACAGTGAATTTACAAAGCCCTCTTTTCCATAAAGAACAGCAGCAATTCACCTGTTTGACAGATGATTTGTAATTGTACAAAGCACTCGTGATTCTCAAAATGTTATGGAGAATTTCATCCCCCACACCTGATAGTATTTAGTCTACTGCAGGGGCTTAGTGCATGCCAAGATGTAGACTGAGTCCAATTCATTTTATTATCTGTTCAAGTTCCTTTTCATTCCATTCTTGTTCTATCTCATCAAAGTCAAATAAATATTGCCCTAAAAGTTAAAACTGACTCCAGCTTTTTGTTAAATAACAATATCGTCTGGGAACATGACTAGTGAATACTGTTGACAACTATTTACTTTGAACACAAACTAACATTGATTTGATTTTAATTGTTTGTCTATAGTTTTGCTTTTGTACCTTCTTCTTATTGCAAGGGATAGATATTTGTAAGAAAATTATGTATGCAATACTATATAATAATTTGTCAGAAAAGATAGTAGGCACACATATTTATTGCACTAAGTTTAGAGAGCACACTGATAGTGGTCACATTTGGGGTACAGACTATTTAAAACTCTTTATAATAGCATACCTTTAACAAACATTGATATGTTGAAATGACACAATTTCCTCTTACACTACTGGTTATTTATTTCAACAATATGGAAGTTCTTTGCTGTGGATCTTATTTATTTTCTTTTAAACAGGACAGTTCCATATTTATCATTGCTGAAATAATATTCTAGAAATCAGGTGAAAAAGTGCTCTGAAAATTCCTTTATTTTATTCAAATGAGTTTCAAAATGTGTTTTCCATAAGATGATTTTCTATTTTGCATTTTACTCTATGTCTAGAATCTGTAAGCAGAGAATTAATGAAATATCTTACCCAGAGATTTTAATGCATGAATTGAATGGTGGAGCTTCTGTAACAAGTATTTTCTGTATGCCATTGATCTTACTGTCAATATTGTGCTATGGGAAAGATTTATATTTATCCAGCTCAGTAATATTGTTCTTTGAGCAACTATATCCTTACCTTTTAAAAACTTACCAGTAAGTGATGCTGATGGTTCAAAAAGTTAATTAAAATATCAGCATGTTGCTCCACTGCTAACCATATCTCCCAATGATGTCCATTAATTCTATTTTTATGAATGTTTGGGCTCTCCAACAAACTAATATACTAATAAAAGTAATTGCATTCTTTTTTTACATTTCATATTAGCATAGATTATAAATTCAGAATAGAATGTAGATAGTATTGGTGTTGGAGCATGGTCTGTCTTCTGTAAATTATATTTTAAATAAATGCTGATTGGCCAGTAGCCAGGCAGATGGTATAGGCAGAACAACCAGACAGGAAGTAGAAGTGGGTCAAGGAGAACAGGAAAAATCTGGGAAGAAGGGAGTCCATTCCTTTGCAGTTGTGAGCTAGCCACAGAAGAAGTAAGATGTGACTGCCTCACTGAGAAATGTACCAAGCCATGTGGTTAACATAGACAAGAATAATGGGTTAATATGCATTATAAGAGCTAATACGAAGCCTGAACTAATGGGCCAATTAGTTTATTGTTAATGTGTGATTTTTTAGGGACTTAATGACTGCAGGAACCGGGCAGGACAGAAAACCCCGACAACATAGTATTTGGGAGATGATGAAGATATTTGGGTTCTAATCCTCTACCTAACATTAAATAGCTTCAGATCTTGGGTAAATTTTGCATCTCCAGACTTTGTTTATTAGCATGCTATACTATAGTATGGTTTATTTTTGTTTTGTTTTTCAAGACATGGTTTCTCTGTGTAGCTTTGGAGCCTATTCTGGAACTCACTCTGTAGAACACATTAGCCTCAAACTCACAGATCTTCCTGCCTTTGCCTCCCGAGTGCTGGGATTAAAGGCATGTGCCACCACTGCCCATCTTAGCAGTTTCTTAAAAGGTACATTAATAAAGCTGGAGTTGCAGATTAAAATTTTATCATTGCTACTTACCACATATGTGCACTCTCTCCAGTACATAGAGTAATTCTAATAAATAGGATTAGGGAAGAATTAAGTTTATTAAGGAAAATGATTTTGGACTATAGCATTGATCAATATTAGCTGTACTAATATCAGCATTGACTAAATATGAACTGTACTAATCTAGAAAATTTATCCATAAACCAGATCTTGCTTCTAATCTTCCAGTTCTGTATTTCAGCTTGTATGATTAGGCATAACCTCCTTGGGAGTAATGTATCTTTCAAAGTGATTTTCCAAAGCACTAGTACAGCATTGCTCTAAACTGTTTTAGGAATTAATGTAAGTAGCTAAATCCTATATTATAGAAAGAAAAAAACACAACTCTCCATTACCCACCATTGCCAGAAATTTTTCCCATTTCAGTTTTCTCAAAAATATGGAGCTTAAAGAAATATATGTAAAGTATCATTGTTAGCAAAGATGAACTATTTGAAGCTGTTGACTGACTTTCAGATTCTGATTCCAAATTGAAGATTGACAGCATATCATAGATCAAAGTTGGAGTGAATGAAAGGGGTGGTTTAAAATGAAGTGGTAGGTACATTTATTAAATTATTTAGCCAGTTCAAAAGTGGAAGATAATTACATTGAGAAAATAATCTACAAAACCAATCTTAGCAATTCTGACATTTAAAATTCATCTTGTCATCTATTTACAATTACAATTTCTTCATGTTTTCTTAAAAGTTAAGTCTTTTTACCATGATGTGCCTGATCTAATGGGAGCTCACCAAGGCCAGCTGGACTGGGACTGATGG